>SBJO01000183.1:0-12886 GCA_015832245.1 Nosema granulosis
TGCACTAAAGAATTCTTTAGTTTCTTCTTTCATGGCCTTGAGATTGTCTTCATTTTCTGCCAGGAGCTTTAGGTCGTCAATAAACAGAAGATGGTTTGTAACAAACGATTGGTTGTCAGTTTGTACACCTACTTTTGGGTATTTTGAGTTTAGTTTCCTTTTAATTTTTATATTTTATTTTTATATTTTATATTTTATATTTTATTTTTATTTTTTTTCAGACTCTTTTTCAGTCTTGTCTTTTTCAGTCTTGTCTTTTTCAGTCTTGTCTTTTTCAGTCTTGTCTTTTTTAGATTTGTCTTTTTTACCACCTTTCTTTCCCCCTTTTTGTGGCTTCTTAGACTTTACACGGATATTCTCACAATACTCTTTTACTTCTTCTTCGTTCATTTTGGTTAGCTTTATTGTTGTTTCTTCGTTTTTTGATTCTTTCTCAGAAAATTCTCTCTTGAATTTCAATCTAACAACAAGCCTTTCTTTGTCTACAAAAGCTGTGTCACTGATTAATTTCTTAATCTCATGAATTTCAACATCTTTTCCAATAATCTCAAATTTATAAAGTTTGTCAGTGAAATCTTTTATAAGATTCTCTTTAGCCTCTTTCGTCATCTTATCTTCGTCTAATTCATCTTTCTTTTCTAAATATTCTGTTTTCTTCATAATTGTAAGCATAGTTTGTTCATCTTTGGTTCTTTTTGCTTCTTCTTCATCTTTTAGTTTGGTGGGAATTTCAAGCTTGCAAGCCTTTTCTACCTCCTCTTCATTTTCTAATTCTACGAAAACAGATCCACTGAACTCTTTGTTCTTAGTTTTTCTCATTCGTATGAGCTTGGGTGTCATATAAACACTCAAAAGGTTCTCAATATCTTCAAGGGTGCTGTCTTTACCAAAACCAGAAATGTGCAGAGAACGAGCATCGTAGTTGCTTTGAGCAATGTAGCTTTTAAACTCTTCAGTCTCTATCTTTTTAAGACAGTCGTCTTTGCATTCCACAACTTTTGAGTCCTCAACGGCCTCCTTTACACTTTCTATAGTAGCACCAAGCTGTTTCATTTTTTTAAAGGTCAAAATAGTTTCTATTGGCACATATCCATTGTTCAGCAAGGCCTGTTGTCTGAGAAAGGTATCTACTCGGAAGTTTGCATCACTGAAGTAGAATTCAATTTGCTTTTTGATTTTTTGATCAACCATTTGGGGTTGAAAATATATTTTTTCCACATTGCAACCCCATGGTTAGCAGTATAACCACCAAAATAGATGCTAAGTACTTCCTGTATCTATTTAAGCATAAGCATTTGGCACCAAGAACCATTTCAAAAAGTGTTCTTTTAATATATAAGAATAGTTCGGATATATATCTCAAATTTATATTTTATGTTTTTTTTCAAGACGTGTGCAGAGAGATGCAGCCACCAGTAGAACTTCTACACACCACAGAGAGTAGCAAGCTTATAAAATGCATCCAAGATAGGCTGTTTGATGATATCCATACGTTGAAGCACGACACTGCTGGGCTGATGGGACTTATTAGAAAACAAGAAATTGTCAAGGAGACTGCCAAGGATCCTGTTAAAGTATGTGTTGGTTTCAAGGAAGTGTCTCCTCGACTGGCTTTGAGCTCTATGAGATTCCTTTTGGTAGTTGAAAAGAACATTCCAGATGTATTTTACAGTGATATTGAATATTTTAATTTTATAAGAAAACGAATCGATTACTCCGATAGATTGAAGATATTGAATGAAACAAACAGTGTCTCTCCCATACTTCTACACATTCTTCTATCAATAGAGGAGAGAGACATTCCTGACAAGCATCTTGGGATTTTTTATTTTTTGATGGCATCAGAAAAAACACAATTTGAAGGAATGAAACTGCTAGAGAGCAAGAGAGTTGGGCACACAGTCTTGGGAAACCTGGTTTTATATTCAAACAACAAAGTGGTCAATAGATTTTATGAGAAGTTTCTGTGGTTCTATCCTGAGATTAAATACAGCTCGTGGAAGCACCCTAAGCGTATTTTATTTTTTGAGAATCCTCTAAGTGTCTCTTTAGATTCAAAAACTCTTAAAATTTATATTCCAGCTGTTGTGGACTTTATAAAGCAAAACAAGCCAGAATTGAGAAATTCACCAATAGATGTCTTAATAAAAGTAATCTACATAGAACGTCTCCTGAGCAGAGAGACCACCAAGAAAGAGTATGCTCTTATCCATAGCTTCATTCTGGACTCTTCACAGATTATCCCAGTCCTCCTGAGGAGGAAATTCAATACTGCTCATATTTCTAGAATGGTAAAGTACATTCCTTCTATGTTTATAGGCTTTGATTTGTCTCTAAAAATGTTTATTAAGACAAATGATTCCTTCTATCTTAGTATGCTTCGCAATCTGGTGAGAAAATATCCTACTTGGGAGAATGTAAAGAAAGTCGTAGACCACCTTACTTATTTCCCTTCATCCTTCTGTATGGAGTTTAAAGATCTAATTGGTGGACTTAGTGATAGAAGCCTGCCTGCCTGACTGTTTAGTTTTTTAGAATATTAAAACCAGGACATTAAACTCCACTTTTGACCTTTGTAAACAAATGACCCTTGTTATGATTGTTCACCTCGTTCTAACTTTGGTTAATTTGGTTCTTTTTCTAATTTACGTCTACTCTAACAAATCCTCAATAGACTTCGATGTAACTGAGGTTCTCAACATAGTCACGAATAAGGAGTATGAATTTTCTGAGTGGGCTCTCGTCTTTGTATTTTTGTTTGTGATTGTACCAAGCACTGTTATATGCATGATTCTTATATCTTTTAAGATCTATACTCACGATTTCATAAAGCCTATTCAGAAATCCTATTTGACTGTTGTACACTCCTATCTCACATGCTTATTGTTCTGTAAGGTTCTATCAGACTTTGCCTTGAAAGCTACTCACGACTTCAGCCATGAAGATTTGAAATACGACATGAGCTCCCACGTAGTTCTAATCAATCTCATGACCATTTTTATGTTCTTTATTATCTTTATTCCTACCTTTTTCCTACTAGAAGCCAAACTTGCTTCATATTTAAACTCTGTACCTGTAAAAAACCTGGGACTCCTTAAAAAGAACATTGGTTGCATTGTATTCTGCTCTTCTGTATTTACTTGTTACCTTCTTTACTTCTTTAAAATCTGTGATGGTGTTTCTACAAAACTAGACTCAAGATTGGCCTGTTTCTACATTGCATGTTTAGCATTCTACACTGCTTTTCTGGCCAATGTAATTTTTTATGTGCTATATCTTAGAACAATGTACTATTTCTCAAATATATACACAAGAATCTATAGAGACTATATCGCATTGTAATTCTTAAATAAAATGTACTTAAGAACGATATACTTCAAATATATACACAAGAATCTATAGAGACTATATCGCATTGTAATTCTTAAATAAAATGTACTTTATCTTAGATTTATTTAATTAAACGTTTTTGTAAACATAGCCTTAGTGATTATCTATAATGTCACTTTACTTTAATATTTGTATTCGAAACATCCCAAAAGGAATCAATATCATATTTTTTTTCTCATGAGAGATTTAATGTGAAACATTTTTTGGTAAATAAGAATTAATTGCTAAACACTATAAATGCTCACTCACTGCTGGAAAATTGATATGTACGACTTCCCTTTGCTGCTGCAATCAACTCCAAGTCTTGTGATCTCGCTTCTTGGGCTTCTAACAACTGGGAGAATACTAGAAAACAGCATAGAAGACAAAACATTGGACAAATACCCACTCCTACTACAATCAAACTGTATACTAAACTTCAAAGGAAACATAGAACTCATATATGCTCTCTATATTTCATCATTGAGGCAGTCTCCATTCTTTCATTTCCCAAAGTACGTGAGGTACGCGTTTGACAATGCCAATGTTGTAATTCTGCAGTCGATAGTAATAGGAATCTCTGTAGGCTTTATAGGAGTATCGAAGAGTGTCCTCACTGGTGGAATACAACTGCAAGTCCTATCAACCATCATAGCAGCATCTGTGGTGACATGCTTAATAACAACTATAATGTTCATAGTAAGTTTATTTGTAACAATAGAAATCGCAAAACAGCTCAAAATTGATCCTGACAATGTCATTTTGCCAGCTATATCTTCCCTCAGTGATTATTTTGGGATATATTTCCTCATATTCTTTACAAAGTATTTCAGAAACACACCAGTAGACCTTTCGATGCTCATAGTAATTTTTTTGATGTTTGTGGTTCCTATTTGCATGATTTTCTCTTTTATGAGCAAAGTTCGAATGCCAATTCAATCAATAGAAATACTTATTTTTACCTATGTGATTAGTACAACTGGCGGTTATATTTTAGATTCGCTATCTACAAAATTTAAGTTTATTGCTTCATCTTTTCCGGCGTACAGTGGCTTAGCAGTGTCTATTTCTTTTATTCATCTTCACAAAATCTTTACAGCCACAAGCAATAACACTTATCACGATACTGGTAAATCATATAGAACACTAACACTGTCCTCTTTCATTATGATAATTTTCTACCTGGCCTTGTCCACGTTCCTAGAAGGTAAAAAGCCTTTGTACTACTACTTGTTGTTTGTCTCTCTGTTTGTAATACAAGTAATGTTACTTCTAAAACTAGTAGAACGAATAGTAGAATACTTTGGCCAATACGATGGAGATATTGGCGTGGTTTCTCTACCGATAATTACAGCTTTTGGTGATATAATCAGTACAACCTCCTTGTTGTTAATAGCTTTTATTATTAAAATCAACAGACTTTATCAATAAAAATTATTTTTATTACATTTGTAGCTCTATTAAAAAAAATCATCATAGCAAATATCGTTTTTCTCTTCGTCGGAATCACCAAAAACTTCTCTTCGAAGGTTTCTGTGGTTCTCTTCGGCTTGTTTTCTCTTTTCTAATTCAAAATTATTTCTTGCTAACTGGAAAATCTCCTTTGGATCCTCAAAATTGTTATAAACAAACTTATTCTTCTCTTGTGGTCTACATTCTTGAATTGGATCTTCATTGTGGTTTAATCTCAGTGTTTCAAAATTTTTTTGATTGCTCATAAGTTGTAATGTTCCTTCTTCGGACTTGGAAAATTGAAACATTCTGGACAATATCTCAATAAGTCCATTTATTGTGCACTCCTGTTTCTCTACACGTTCTTTGAGATGACTCACCTCATTTTCGAGAATGTAATTTCGTCTACTAAGACATTCTAAAGCTTCTTGGTATCTTGGATCCACACCAATAATCCTTGGTTTATTCTCATAAACACTTAAATTCTTTTCTTTCTCATGTTTTACAAATGGCAGCAGATCTTCTCTATTTTTTTGAAAATTTGAGTGAAAATATTCTTCACACAGCTGCGTACTAGATTTGACTTTGATAAAGCCATACAAATTCAATTGCCTAATAAAAGCACTATACTCTCGAGTTTTTGATATAAGTGGCAGAATGTTTTTCATAAAGTTATCTTTATTGTATATGCCAAAGCCGTTTCCTTCTTCGGTCCATCTTATATCTTGAATGTTGTCATCAGATACAATATCGTATAATTTTTTCACAAATTTTGACACTTTGTTGAAATTTAAATCGTTTTTCATTTCAAGGGTTGCGGATGACCAGAAAAAATATAGATTTCAAGAGGAGAATAATAAAACCCCCTTTTATAATAAATTCTTATTTATTGTTAAAGATATTGTAGGTTAAGGGCTATTTAATAATAGCTTTTATAGTGCGGATGACCAGAAAAAATATAGATTTTAAGAGGAGAATAATAAAACCCCCTTTTATAATAAATTCTTATTTATTGTTAAAGATATTGTAGGTTTAAGGGTTATTTAATAATAGCTTTTATAGGGAGATGCTGTCACCACACAACATTTATTTCTTTTATTATAATAAATAATTCATTGATTTTTAATGTTTATACTGACAATGTATTAAATTATTGAAAACAAACATTTTATAATGTTCTTGAAAACAAAGAATCTGTGAGACGATTTAATTCAAAACTATACAAATAAATTGTATTTTTTAAAAAATGTCAAACTAGATTTAAAAACAAAATTAAAGCAAGAGAATTTTTCATTGAGAAAACTGGTGTTTTTTTGAGCATATACAAAAGGGGGACACATTTATCATTAAAAGCCGTTTTAAAAAACATTAAAAAAGAACTTTTAATTAATCAAAAACTTCAGAGGGCGTAAGAAAATGAAGATGAGTTTTAGCAATATCAGTAGATTATTAAAGCACATTTGTTTTTCGTAAACTCTTTTAAAAGCAACTTCGTACAGATACTTCCAATTGAACATGATTGCTCCCGCGTTGATTTGTAAGCTTTTTTTACAATTACCCAACAACTTTCATAGTCTGGGTATGAACTGATGAATCATCTGGGTTAACAAAATTATAACTGTGGTTTAGAGTAAAATGCTCATATTCGGGATATTCTCGGATTTTGTTGTATGCAGCCCAGCATCAGTAAGAATAATTGCTCATGGTAGAACTCTAGAAATAATAATGGGAATAATCGTTTCTGCCCTCTTATTTGGCAGAATTACAAAAGAACATGCTTTAATACCTTTCAACACCCATTTTTGAGGGTTGATACGTCCCTTATCGTGTTTTCGTCTGAAGAAGCTTTCGTCAATCTCCACACTTTTCTTATTTCCTTTTTCGTCCAGGCCTCCTAGCATTCTTGGATTTGATATGAGATGATCTTTCATAATCGTTTAAACCAATCAGATATAGTGGTTTTCGATTTCTCCAAATCGTTGAATGTGTCATTTTGAAGGTTATTTCGACAAAAATTTTGCATGGCCTTGAAGACTTTTTTCATGGGAGATTTCACACCTTAAAATACAGAATCATATCTGCAATTTTTTCTTTTTTACAGTTCGAAACAACCAATACAAACTTATCTACGACCTTATTCTTTTTATATAGCCCATTGCTTGAGGACAAATACATTACAGCTATTATGAATAATCCCCAAACTGGCGAAATTTGCAAGCTTCTCAAAAGGCGGCTTGTTATCAAAAGAAACATAAAAAGATTTCGCAAATTTTGTTTTTAACACGTCTTCATCACTTCTATGACCTGTTACTATTTTTCTTGGTGTTTTTGTTTTGCTCATAAGGGGGTATCTTTGCAATTTTTTAAAAGGGCTTTAATGGTTTAAAAATATAAAATATTGTCTTTTAAATAGGTTTTATGCTTTAATAAAATAAAATATGCTTTAATGAGTCTAAATGCAAGAAAATGAGTCATCAAAGCGGTGAGCTTTGGCTCCAGCTTAGTCGTAAAAGCATAGCTTTCAGATAGATTTTATGATTGACTCACTTTTAATAAATGATTACAAAGCAATAATAACTAAAAGGAATGTTTATAACAAGAATTATTTAAAGAATATCAGCAATCTTAAAGTCTCAAAAAGAAGACAAGACACATTTCTGGTTAATTAAGAAGTTCTGCTAGGAGAAATATAAGATTGCAGGAGAAGTAGATGTCCCTATATTAATAGCTGCCCAGAAAAAGTCTCTGTACAACAACTTAAACAATAAAACACTACATAAAAAGTTGTACAAGGGTGTATCTAACGAGAAGGTTTCTATTAAGAACTCTTCGATATGGTTAAAATATGGTAACATACCCACAAAAGAGAGTGTCCTTATGCTTTATCCAGGACAGAGATATGCTTTTGGGCAAATCAAATAAATCTCATTGTGGTGAAGGCTCTAAAATAGTGGGACACCTAGCTTCTACATGCGAGAAAATTCTTGGCACCGATTACACCAGGAGACATAATGAAGTTCTTAAATGTATTCACCTTCTCCTGTGCAATAAGTACGGTTTCATATCGGCGAAAAAGCTTTGAAACCACTCTGTGTAACAAATTGTATTAAACAACTATGTGGAAATTCGTGTAGATACATTTGTTTAGACCGACATCAAAATAAAGCACAATCGTCCAGACCTTATTTTGATATATCAACGCAAAAAGGAAATACTGATTTTTGAAGTCGGGATTAGATCTAGAGACAACCTTCAGCAGGTCCAAACTGAAGAAGTACGATCTGATAGCTAATGAGCTCTCACAAATCTACGCATTTGAAACATTTATAATTCCATTTGTACTAACTTGTGAGGATGTGGTAATAAAATATCACGACATGTACAGAAGAAGGCTTGAAATATCTAACCGGATAGAGGCCTATATCCAGTCTCTCGTCATGAAAGAGACACTGTAAGCATGTCTTTAGGATTTAGAAGAAATGGAGGCCAAGAGGAATTCTTGGGTGAGGAGAGAACTGCTTATTCCCAAACTAAGCTGGAGACAACGGAGGTGGGAGCCACTCTGGAAATATCTAATGTATAGACGTAACTAGCTTTATAATTAAAGTATTTAATTAACATACGATTTGATGTTTAATTATTGTGCTTTTAAAATTTATTTATCTAAAAATATATAAAGTGTTGTGAGATGACACCATCTCCCTATAAGGCCATTATTAAACTACCCTTAACTTATAATATCTTTAATACATAACATGTTTAAAATTTCATGAAAACATGCCAATGTTTAAAAAATGTCACAAACTATTTTTAATTTTAATTAAGTTGTCATAATTAGGGCTCTGTGACTAGAGAAGGAGTCAAAAAATAAAGATTTAACCCCTGTAAAATATTATAATTGGCTTTAAAATGGGCTGTTCATGCTAATATAACACCATAGTTATGTATTTGCTCTTATATATGAAATGATCTAACCATCTCAGTAAAATTCTTAAACCATACCCCAACGTACCTTTTCTCATTCTTTCATCCGAGCCTTATTTATTAGAGATATAAATACTCAGTTATAGACACCAATTTGTATCTTATACTGCACATTTAATTGTAGTGTTAGACTTAAAATTGTCGACCGACATACTACTATATTATTTTTAACAAATTAGACGTTTTTTTCAAAGGAGATTATTTTTGATGGATAATTGTTCTATATTTCGTTACAGTACTAAAATTTTGTTCTAGAACACTTTTTGGAAATGTATTTAAAAAAATATTAAAAAACCAAAAGAACTTATGTGGAATTAATATCATTTTTAATTAGGTTGAATTTTTTATTTTAAAAAGACTAGTAACCCATAATGATGATAGCTCTGCTCTTTAAGATAACTTTTGCATCTGATTGGACACCAGACGATTTTGATCTCAGATACTTTGATGATGCCAGTTCAAATTCATCATTAGACAGTCTAGATTTTTTCATACGAATTTCGAAGATTATCCTGCTAACCATTCCTTATTAAATTTACAAAATAGATCACTAAAGAGAAAGGATATTACTGACACACATGAAATTCCAACTAAGTATATGAGAATAGTCGAAGAATATCACAACCTGAAGGTGTAAAAGACAATTCAATAATCCAATCTAGCATTTTAGGAGATAAATAAGATGAGTACGATTTAATTTGTTATATTCAGCATTATCCTCAAAAAGAAAATGAAAAGATGTTATTTTATGTTCAATTTTCAAGGCTCTGTCTAGGCGACTCTGTTTCTAATATAAATATTTATCTTAATATTATAGTTAAGATAAATACAATACTGATTAATTTAATTAATTTTTACTTTCCGGAAAAATCAATAAATATAAAATTAAAGAACCAAAATCTGAAGATTTATATATATACAGGAATACAAACAGTTTGCTTTTCAATATTCTTACAGCCAAAATAGGGTCTATTTCAAGATAGAAAAAAAAATATTTTTTTCTAGTGCCAATCTAAAGCTGATAAGCATTTTAGATAATTTATTGAAAATGAAATAAATAAAGAGTAGAAACAATTAGATATCTTTTTCTAGAAGTCGAAAACATAAAAGATTTAAAATCAATTCGTATTTCATGGATTCTTAAATCTCTCAAGTCTCCACTTTTTTCTAACTTTCAAATAACAAACACACCAAGTATACTTTTGACAATTATTGAAAATCTGAACGATTGAATCAAATCTTAATCTTTTCTACTTTTTTTCCCTTTTTAAGCCAATAGAAATCTTTTCGAATACTAAAAATGAAAAAGAAAATTTGATGTGTAATTCATTATTTACATTGATAAAGAAAGCCATAGCGTTAAAACAACAAATTTTAAACCCCCAAGATTACGAAACTTATTCCAGAGTTTTAGAGACAAATAACTTCATTAAAAATCTCAAAATCGGAGAACCGATGTCAAAAGAGATCAAAAGAAACAAAATCCTTTTTAGATTTTTTATATTTATATCTAACTGCGGTGAAAACATTAAATACATTCATAAAAAGGCAATAAATCAAGAAAATAGGAATTTTTTACAGGTTGATTTAATATATTTTGGGCTTTATAAAGAATTAGAGTAAATTTATAATGAGATGTTAAATTAATTAATTAATTAATTAATCAAAATTGTTTGTTTTTGTTGTGGTTAGAGACAACAGTAAGAACTGGTTTAAAGTTAATTTAATAATAAAAGCGTGATTATTAGAATAATATTAAAGATATAGAAATACTGAGTCATTTGTAACAAAAGTAAAATAAAAAAAGCCCTAATTTTTTTAAAGATTAAATATCTGAATACTTTCCTGATTTATAACTATAAGTTTCTTTGAAGAGCTTGAGATATATTATATTTAAAAATGTATTATTAGTGTAAAATATTAGCAGAGAGAAGGCCTCAACGTGTACCAAAAGCACGTTTTTTTAAACAATTTCATCAAAAAATATTATGAACTTTTGAGTTTTAAATTTCGTAAGCTTATCGAAGAGAATCGTTCATCGACGTGTTGTGATATTGATTAAAAAACATACTTGGGTTCTTTTTAAATGCTGATATTAAATAAAAATTTTGGTGTAATATAATGAGCTATAATGCACTAAAATTTTCAATTAGATTACAAGTGGAAGTATTTTATTAAATTTAAATAATATTTTTCTATAAAAACAACATATCAAGCTTAGATTCAGATAGAGAGATTGATTGTATTGTGTTTAATTAATCTACAAAATTTTAAGGTCGTATAGTTTTCTATTTTAAAATTTACGAAATAAAATTTACATTTTTTTATTCTTATTTATAAGAATTGTAAAGGTTGAATATTTTTTAGGCTTAAAATGATATTTAAATTTGTAATATGCTGCTGAGATTCATATGATTTAAACAATGTTTTTTTATAATTTGAAACCTTCTAATCTCCGTATAAAGCTAGAACCCCTTCACTTTACAACGTTTCTTATTTTTATAGCAAATTTTGTACCAACTTTAATGGGTTTTGTAAGTTTTTTGTGCATTTCTTATGGGTTTTAAAAGTTTTTTCATGAAAACCAAACCCCACTATAATAACATTATTTTCAAAATTAAAATTATTTTTTTTTAGGTCTAGGTGGGGAGAAATCTAACATAGAGACTTGAATGTGAAAATAAAAATTGTAAAATATATTTAAAAGTATAGAGAATATTAAAAACAATAATATTTTCACTTAAAACCAGCAAGTGATCACACCAGAGAAAATCAATTGTTTTAAAAACGTTTCAATGATGCTATGAAGATAAAAGCCATAATTTTAATAATCAATTTTTCTCTTAAAAAAAATATTTAGGAGGAGTTCTTAAATCTATTTTAGTTTCGATCTTTTTTTGAAATTATAATAGTTTGTATTAGCCTTAAATATATTGGTAAAAAACATTTAAGATCTAGACTAATACACCCAACAACAGTCTGTGTATTATTATATCTATGAATTATCCAAGAAAGATTCTGAATATAGCCTCAAAAGATCAATAAATAGTAAGACATCAGCACTGTTTCTCTTAGATGTGTCTGGATTTAACTTATACTTGACCAAAAATTGGCATATTTTATACATACAGTCAAAAATAAAAAACATTTCTCTTAGATGTGCAATAGATATGAAGTTGTAGCATATAAAAGCAGGATTGAAAATTAAATCAATTGATCTAATTAGTTTCATAGGAAAAGTACCTATTTCGGATCCAAAATACAAAGTTATGGATAATTCTTCATCTTAGAATTTTGTTTGTCAGTTTAAACAAAACAATATCATATATTGTTATTTAAATAATAACTCTGATAATGATGTTTTTCTTGTTTAAAAAAATTATTCATTAAAATCAAATGAGATATTTAACACAAATCGCATGCAAAATGTCTTATCTTTTTAAACGGAAATTATTTTAAGTATATAAGTAATTGATAGAAAGTGATTCCAGAAATTAGACTTTATTTAAGTTATTAAGTACCTTTTTATTTATTTCAAAAAACAAGCACAATTTCTTTGTACTATAAAAATGAAATATAACGTAAATAATATACAATTCTTGATAAATAAATATCGATTCCTTTTAATTGAAAAACAAGCACAATTTCTTTATACTATAAAAATGAAATATAACGTGAATAATATACAATTCTTGATAAATAAATATTGATTTCTTTTAATTGAAAAACAAGCACAATTTCTTTATACTATAAAAATGAAATATAACGTGAATAATATACAATTCTTGATAAATAAATATTGATTCCTTTTAATAAAAAACAAGCACAATTTCTTTGTACTATAAAAATGAAATATAACGTAAATAATATACAATTCTTGATAAATAAATATTGATTCCTTTTAATAAAAAACAAGCACAATTTCTTTGGACTATAAAAATGAAATATAAGTAAATAATATACAATTCTTGATAAATAAATATTGATTCCTTTTAATAAAAAAACAAGCACAATTTCTTTATACTATAAAAATGAAATATAACGTAAATAATATACAATTCTTGATAAATAAATATTGATT
>SBJO01000184.1:0-12873 GCA_015832245.1 Nosema granulosis
CTTTTTATAGTCTCTTTTTATGGTCTCTTTTTATAGTCTCTTTTTATGGTCTCTTTTTATAGTCTCTTTTTATGGTCTCTTTTTATGGTCTCTTTTTATAGTCTCTTTTTATAGTCTCTTTTTATGGTCTCTTTTTATTAACCCCAATGATACTAGAAATTTCTCTGGCTATTTTTCTCTGTTTATATTTTATCTATAGATTTCTTATAAAGAAGAGGACTAAGCAAGTGAGGTTTGTAGGATGCAGAAGCACTGGAAAGACTACTTTGATCAACTTCCTTGCTAATCGCAAGTACAAAACTGTACCTACTCTTGAGAAGTACTCTACGAAGATAAAAGACAGTATTATAGAAGACATCCCAGAGTGTGATGGGGATCTTCTGAGCAAATACAGTATAGATGATCCAAACTACCAATACTTCTTCTTTGTAAAAGATTTTGAAGACTATGAAAATTTCAAACAAGCCTTTTCTTCTCTTAAAACACCCTCAGCATACGATTTGAAATTTGTAATAACAGAAGGAGAAATTTGTAAGAAACAAGATGATTTAATTTGTTTGAATGGAGACTACAAAGCTTTTGAAAAGATGTTGTAAGAATAAAAATATATAAAATATTTACCTAGTAATAAAAAATTTCATATTATTTTTTAGCCTCTCTAAAAAGTGGATTCTCTGAGAAAAAATGTCTAGGATTACAAATGTATAATATATAGATATAAGCAATTGGATACAAAAATTATTGTTGATGAGAGGTGGTGCAAAAGTCTATATTTTCTAAGTGTGTTAAAACATTACTCAAATCTAGTGGAGCCTCGGATATCAAAGTAATTGATCAACTAAAGGGCAGTTGTAGAACTTGTATTTGTTTTAAAGATTTTAAATGAATTAAGTAAAAAGTTGAAGATGCACTGTTGCTGTTGTTATTCGTGGAAAACATATTTATTTAGATCGGTTTCTTATTTATGTTTATAAACTGATATATAGATTGATATACGAGATTAAAGTATTACTTTGATCTTCCAAGTTAAGACAGAATAAATATGATCACAACATGCACTTTTATATTTTTTAACCCCTAAAATAAAAAACTTAGTAAAAAATTAAAATTTTACAGAGGTGATATGAGAAGTTGAAAATTATATAATCGTAGTTTTTAGCTGATCATGAGCATTGTGTGTGGATTTCAGTGTATATTGTTTATTTAACAGAAGCTTGGTGTGTACAAATTAAATGGCATTATAAGAAGAAAGAGGATTCGTAACAAAAGAATTTGTCTTCAAAATAAAACACCTATTAATCTATTTCTCATTCTCAGAATGGGTTTAGATTTGCTAGTTAATATATATAAAAATAAAAAATACTAGCAAAGCTATTAAATTTCGAGAATGGGACTGTATTAGTATTGGTTGATTTAGGTATAAAAAAGTTGTTTAACTTTATTAAAGTCTATTTAATAGAACTCTATTCATCTAAATCTTTCTAATAATGTTTTCTTATCAAATGAACACAAAAACATCATCAATAACTGTCTAGATTGTTCTTTAACATGTTTTTTATGTTTTTGGATACCAATAAATTAATATTAAACCATTCATTAGTATAATTTAAAATTCTACTATAACGTCATTTTAACATAAATATAATAATTTATTATAACTAAGTCATTCAATTTTCAATTATATCGTAAAATAAACCATAGAAGGCTAGTTTAGAACTACTTCCTTTTATAATCCTCATATGTGTCAAACCCACCTGCTTTACTACCGAATAAAGCTCTCTGTTCTTTGCTACTCTGAAAAAGGATGTTATTAGATCTTCGGGATCGTATTTATCTTCCCAAATCAAATCAAAAGCTTCTAAAGCCTTTTCGATCTCTTTTGAAATTAATAAATCTAGCAGATTAGAAATCAGTTTAGGAGATGGCACTCCTACCAGCTTAATTATATACTCTTCTGTAATCTCGAATGGTGAATTGATACAGGGCTGTAGTACATTGAGAGACTGTCTCATATCTCCATCACACAGTTCTACGATGTAGTTGACAGCCTCTGAAGAGATCTTGATATTCTCAAGAGTACAAATCTCTTTGAGTTTCTCTGAAATTACTTCTAGCTGGATCTTATCAAATCTTAATATTGCACATCTGCTCTGAATTGGTTCAAAAACTTTTGTAAAATCATTGCAAATTAGAATAAATTTGCATTCTGTGCTGTGGACTTCCATAATCCTCCTCATGGCCTGTTGAGCGGCTGTGGTCATAGAATCACACTCGTCCAAAATAATAATTTTGAAAGGAACATTCTGGACTATTTTCCTACTGAAATCTTTAATAGTAGTACGCACTGTCTCTATTCCTCTATCATCAGAAGCATTGAGCTCTAGGATGGCTTCCTTTGTAGATAAAAGATTTCTTGCCAGTATCTTGGCACAAGTAGTCTTACCAGTACCAGGAGGTCCTGTAAACAACAGATGGGGAGGATTCATATTTTCTACTATACAATTCAATGTTTCTATTGTATTGTGATTCCCAATTACATCTTGGATATTCTTGGGACTGTACTTGTTCACTAGAAGATCCATAGGGTGAAAAATTCAACACCCTTTACAAGTGGCATGTTTCACTATTTCTATTTTTCTATCACGACAGATGATCTTTAATATGTAGTCTTTAACAAGGTCTATAAATGGATACCCTTACATGGATAAATATTTCTTAATCTCATTTCTCGAAGAAATTAAAATCACAGAAGACTTTGCTAAAAACACAGAAGACTTTCTAAACATTCCTATAGATACATCCAATGTTGTAAACGAAGTATGTTCAAGAATTATTCCTATGTATCTTGGTGGTACCTGCTGTAGAATTGTAAAACATAGTGATAATTTCTTTACTCTCTACACAAACGTAAAGCATTTCTATTCAGAATACTCTTTTAATGAAAAAATTATGAATGTGAGAGAAGCTCAAGTAAAAAAATTGTTTGAAAATATTTTTCAAACAATCTTGCGAAAATCAAATCCAGATACGAAAGTTTCATTAAAAATAGAAGATAGCAACTATGCTATAGATATAAAGAGGGATTAACTATAGAAACCAAAACTTCTATTTATTAAAAAGACTAGTCTATAATTAAAATGTTGTCAACTTCTACTTTAGATTCACCACCTTTTCTACATTTTGATACTACGTAGAATATTCTTACTCTCTTGTCGTATAAAGAAATGTCTATGTATTTCTTTATATTTTTCTCTTGTTTGTAAGCTTCACTGATTAAACCAGATTTTCTATTATTTTCTATCTTAGAAAAAAGCCTTAGAAGCATCTTTTCATATTCTACAAAGATATTTAGCCCATTTTGGTATTTATAGTTAGATTCTTTTGTTTCTATCTTTAAAAATTTACCATTTTGTGGATTGACTGATCGTGTAAGTTTATATTGCTCATATGCCTTCATTAAAATTTTTATCGGGATTCTCTTTAGCCCTCTAGGAAATATCAAATACTTAACTGGTACATCTATTTTATCTATTATATTAGCATCTTCTTCTTTCTTTGATCCAAAAGCAATATAAATAAAAATCATCATTTTAATACATAACGTCATAATGAGGATCTTTTTTAAAAATTATTCTTACAATCTTTAAGATAATAAATCTTTACTTTCATATATATAAAAGAATAAATAATGGTAAAAATAATGTTTAAAGATTCGTCTACTAGTAACGAACTAAATAGTGAAATCACTGTGTCCAGTTTCGTCGAAACCGGCATTTTCACTAGATTCATCGAAAAAAAATAACCCCAAGATAGAATAATTAAAGAATTTTTAACAAAAAAACAAGATATGATTGAACATGGAGGATACCTGTACATTGATGACGGTGTTTCCAAATTAAAAGGGGTCAGATGGAGGTGTGTTGAGCGAAATATTTGCAACGGTAAACTTGTTACTGATGCAAATTATAAAATTTTATCTGAGGTCCGTCATACTCAAACATTCAACACTGCTTTGATTTTACAAAAAAAAGTTTCTAACGAAATCAAAAATGATGCAATATCTACAAATGAGCTTTCTAAGGACATTGTAGTGCGAGTTTTGAAAGAAAAGACATCTTATGAATGGAGTTCACTGCAAAAAGTAAAAAAATTAAACAATATTGTTCCTTTGACAAGAAGAATTAATGCAGGGTTTGAAGGAAAAGCAAATGAGTAAGCAGACATTTCTGAAAAATATACGCTTTGAAGGATGTTCAAAAATTCGTATTGTTCGATTCAGGTTATAATGATAAAATAGAATCATTATCATTGGAACTCCTTAATCTCTTTCAATCCTTAGTGATAGTGAATTTTGGATCATAGATGGTACCTTTCATATAGCAACTTCTGACTTTGAACAATTGTATGTAATACAATCTAAAGTCTTGAATGGGAATTTACCTTTGATTTACGTCCTGATGAAACATCGAACCTCTTCTGACTATAATTCTCTTTTTGTGATGTTGAAGAAACTAACTACTTCCGAGCCTGCCTACATCATTATAGACTCTGAAATGTCCGTTTTAAAATCTTTAAAAAATGTCTTTATTAAAACACAGGGCTTTGGTTGCTTGTTTCACTTTGGGCAAACTATTTGGAGTAAGGTGGGGATGCTTAAACTTACTAATGAATATATAAATAATCCATAATCAACTATTACTTTAGATTGTTTTTGTCACTAGTTTTTGTTCCTGAAAATGAAGCTCGAAAAGAATACCTAAAGATTAAGCATTCAATATTAAATGCAGGACTCTATGAAAATTTCAAGTATTCATTGAATATTTTGAAAAAACCTTTATTGGAAGATTAAATACCACCATTCGTACTTTGTCCCTATTATGGTTGATATTTCTTTTTGGAGTGCACACAGCAGAGTTCTGATTTTTTAACAAAGACAACAAACACCTTAGAGGGTTGGACAGAAGTATAGGGGATGAGTTAGAATGACTCATCCTAACATTATAAATTTTATTATAGCTTTGCAAAAAGAACAAGTTTACTACAAAACGAATATGTTAGAGACTGCTGCAGAACATAAAAAGCCAGAATTGGACTAAAATGAAAGAAAACTGCTGGGTACTTGCAAAGATTATAAAGGGTTTTTATATCTCAAAACCTTAGTGACGCTGTACTATTGAAGTTTTTTGACTACGGAAGTAACCAATTAAAACCTTTTCCCATTTTTTTTAAAAAAACAACAAGTGTTATTTTATTTTTTTTCGACGAAACCTTGTGCAGCCTTCATATATATAAAAGAATAAATAATTGTATAATAATGTTTAAAGATTTGTCTACTAGTAACGAATTAAACAGTAAAATAGCTAGATTACTCCATAATTTCTTAATAATCCTTTAAAACATTTTTTTAAAAAATTACTTACTTATTATTTCAGTAAATATTAAACCTTATTCAAAATTATTTTACAAAAAAATTGTAGTTTTTAGATTTAATGTTAAATTTTTATAATGTTATATTTTTATTTTATAGAATTACCCATTTATCATTTAAAAATAGTTTAGACCTTTATATTCAGGCCCAATATCTTTAACCCCAATAATGAAAGTAAACAAACTTACTATCCTTTTTTCATGCCTTACACTATATATTACAGTCTCTTATCAAAAAGAGATAGCAGAAAATCTTTTAAAGCTCTTTTTAGACGTTCAAATAAAATGCGAAAAGACAAATACAGCCTATAATATCCTCAAAGAAGATTTCAAAATACATGCAAGATCTAAAAAGGAGGTTAATAAAATCAAAAAATATATTTCGAAATCAAAGTTCAGTGGTTCATTAAAGAAAGCTGTTAAAATGATAAAGACAGATATAATAACATTTGAAGAAAATGGAGATCCTTATTATAAAGTAAATGAAAATAATTCGAAAATAATTATAAAACAGTTTTATAAATATAAATACAAATCTACTGAGTTTATAAAAAATCTTTTTGAAATGTATGACAAGTTGTGGTTAGATACATATGAATCGATAGAACAAACCATTATCAATTCTTCTGTGATATTAAGATTGGCCAATGAAGATTTTATTGAAGAAATGGAAGTTTTAATAAATATTTTAAAAACTTTTTGAAAATGAGATTAGTTTGATAGAAGTGCTTTACTAAAAATCTAAAACAATTTATTTGTTTACAAAGAATTAATTTTTAAAACATATTTTTTATCAAACTAAATATCATTCATACATATAAAATAACAAGAAAAAAATTTATTTAAATTTTTAACCCCTCTAAAAAGTAAATTTTAAAAAACTACATTTCAAGTAACTAAATTTTTTTAATAAATTACACAAAATCATCTTTTTTTGAAAATTATAATATGTATCTGTATATATATGTTATAGTTAAAAGATAACCTTATAAGTTTTAACATGTTTATCACATGTCACCAACTTATAAAAATTCTCCATTTTAATCAAAGCCTCGGTTTAAGATCTCTTATGATCAAAAACAGCTTTAAAATTCAAATATTTTTATAAAAATGAGAAAAGATACAATTTTTTAAAAACGACATATTTAATTATTTTCAACCCCTAAAAGAAGAAAAATATAAAATATAAAGAAAACATTTTAAAGACCAATATAGACAATTATTGGTGATGAATTTATTTTATAATGTGTTTGTATGATCTTTAAAACGCCAATAGAAATTTAAGTATAAATAGAGCTATAATAAAGAGTCTACTATTTAATGTATTAATAGACATCAATAAATTCAAATATCGTTTTAACACACCAAACCAACGGACTCATTTCCATTCTCAGAATGGGATAGCTTTGCTATCAAATAAATAAATGAATAATCAGTTAATGAAACTAAAAGCAAGAAATCGAGTCATTTAGGTTGTGATCTATAGCTCCAGCTTAGTTGTAAAACCATGGCTTTCAGATTGATAGTCAAATAATAATAAAATATCCTTAAATGAATCTAAAAGCAAGAAAACGAGACCTTGAGGCAGAGAGTATTGGTTCTAGCTTATTTGTTAAATCATTGCTTTTAGATTCATTAAAGGATATTTTATTTCTTAATAAAGTCAAGTGGCATTCTTTTTTCAACCCATTTACGCTTATACAGTTAAAAACTTACCATAGAGAAAGATTTGGTTTCTAATATGTCTTAAAATGTAATTAGTTGAGTACTGTGGTTGGTCTCTAAATATATTATGATTTTAACAAGAAAACCCTCTTTTATAAGGTTTAGCTGGAGGGAATAGGAAAGAAAAATAATAACAGGTAACATTTTATATCAACGCCTCTCCAATAACTGAGGTTTTGGGGATAGCGGAATTATACAAAAATCTATGTATTTTTAGTCATTGGGTAATTTTACAGGCGATTATGTTTCTATGAGCTAATTAAATCAGCTTAGATAAAACATCCAAATAGGGGATATACCCGACAAGATCCTGCCTATCAATTGCACAAATAAAGAAATTTTGTTCTTTAGAATTAGGCACAATTATTGAGCATTTTTTTTCTTGGGAGAACATCCTAGTTTTTGGGCCAAGTTTTTATTAAACTCAGACTCGTCTTTAAAATAATTTTATCGTCTTCAACAAAGTCTAACAAAGCACAATATTTACTTCTCACAACTTTGTTTGTGTTGCTGTTCCTATTGACCGGAATCAATGTCAAAATTTTTCTTGTATATTTCATGGATTAATCATACTGTAAGAGGGGTGTATTCAGATGCACTATTGTATGTTTCTAGCTTCTCTCAAAAAATGTAACTAATACACAATGATTAAATTTAATTTCAGGTGCTATTATATTCTACACAAAAGATAGGTATCTTTGTTGATGATTTTTTCTTCTCTAAAGAAGGTTTTTAATGGGACAAATACAATAACTCGCTTCTAAATATAATCTTTTTATACTCTTTAAAGAAAGTAAAAAAAACACTCAAGGGTACCTCTCTTTATCATTTGCCCTTTTTTACCTGTGTAAATCTAACAAGGAAGAATCTGGAATTTCTTGAATGTTATCTACGATTGTAAACTCACTTCGAAATCTTCATTTTCAAAATCCATTTTATAAGTTATATTTTCTTTAAGCAAAGGATTAAAAATACAATTAGTAAACTATAAAAATGCAATACCTATAATAAAAAAGGAGATAGGGTATACCTGTTTTGTAAAATTTAGGAGTATTTCTAATTTATACTTCAAACCCCTTCTTTTTTAAGCAAATAAGGAATTTTTAGGAGTTTTATAATAGTTTATTAATAATTCTAATAGTATAAAAGACTAGAAGTATATTTGTTCCCAAAAATCTGTAATCTATGCACATGTCTATTATTTTAATCAAATTAAAAGCCTTGATTTGGATTTTATTACATTAGAATTAAATAGTATTTGAATATCTTTTTATTCTATCATTTTATAGGTAAAACAATTCTATGCCTATAAAACGTGAATTTATCATGTTTATTTACCTGTTTTATTTAAATTTTTATGTTTTTTCTGATTGTCTAAAACTCTTTGAATATATAAAAAACGTTTGTTTTTACACACATGTGATGTTTTTAAACCGATTATTCTTATTCATATAAACAGCTTAAAAAATATTTGTTTAAAGATCGTTTAATTTTAACTTTGGTTGTAATTCCTATTGGTATTAAATTGAAGATTAAAAATTGCTAAGACAACAAAATATTTCAAATTAGATAAAAATTATAGCTTAAATTTTCACAGTTGTTTATTTCTAGAACCATTCTATAGTTATTTTCGGTAAATATTAAATCTTATTTAAAATAGATGTAAATTTCAGATTTATTTAAAAGATTTATGTCTATACTATTAATTTTTTCAGAATTGAAGCTCTTTATTTAAAAAAAATAGGCCTAAATGATAATAAACAAATTTATAATTTTTTTTCATGTCTTACGCTGTACATTACAGCTTCTGATCAAAAATTGATGTTAAAAACCTTGTTGATTATTTCAAAGATAATTTCGCTTATATCAATTTAATATAAAATTTAGAAAACCTTGCCAAAACGAACAAAAAGATAAATAAAATCAAAAAAGCGCTCTCAAACCCACGTTGAAGTTCCATGGGACAATTTAAAAACTGTTAAAATGATAAGAAGATTTATAGAAATACTAATAAAAATAAAGATCTTTTAGATTAAATTCTGGACAAAAATACAAATAAAAAATTATACACCAATTTGGTAAAAATAAATCCACATCTTCTGATTTAAAAACTTTTTTTGTGATTTATAACAAGTGGCGAATCGGAGTCACAAAGTATATTTTCGTATATAGAGGTTTTGAGAATATGCAATTAAGATCCATTTAAAGAAATTGATGAAAACATTATAATCTTTATGAATATTTAAACCAAGTTATTTTTAATTAAATCTAAAAAATTTTTAAATGACGTTAAATATCAATTAATTTATTGTACAGCATATAGATTCATTGTTAGAACATTATTTAATTGTTTTTACAATATTTTTATTTATTTTTTTTAATAAAACATCAAAAGATAAGAAATTACATTCTTATAAAATTAACCTTCTTGATATTCTCTGATAAATATCTTAATAGTTCGTCGTATCTTTGTTGTCTACAAAAATTAAATTTAAATATTTTCTTGTAAAATGTAAGTAGACATGATTTATGATTATCTGTATTCTCAATATTAATTTTGTATTTTTAAAATATTGCTCATGTTGTGCGTACGAATAATCTAAGTTAAAAAGTTGCCATGTAATATACTGTATAAAGAAATATTTTCTTGAAGATTGTTTTTTTTCATCTTCGTTTTCAAAGGTTAATTTTTTCTTGTCTCAATTATATCTAAATAACATCGGAATTTTAAACAAAAAGTATATATTTATTCATATTTTAAGTATCTTTATGTTTTTATTCTAAAAACCTAAAAAAATGACGTAAATCCTTAGCTTTTATATAGTTAAACGCTTTCTTTATTATTAATTTTGATACATTTCAAATCTGTCTCAAGTTCGAAATATTAAAAACTAAATACGGTGTAACCTCATAACGAATACCCTCAATACAGATTTCACCTATAACAGATTTTTTTTATTTGATTTTAGTAATCTCGAGACAGAATTTACTTTATTTCCCGACTCACAATAACGGATTTGTTGTTTTTTAATAGTGGATTTTTTTTAAAACAAATATACCATTAATATGAAAAAATTCTAGAAAACGACTAACAGTATTAGAAAAAAAATTGCATTTCGAGATAGAAACAAACATTTAACACAGAGGAAACTATAAATAGAACTTAAATTATCAGTTTCAACTTTGAACGATATTTTAAAGTCTACAAATTTATTCTAGAGAACAGAGAAAATAAAATATCTAAAAATAACAAACAATTTTCCAACTTCTATTTTTGATAAAAAGTTCTTTGAATGGTTTAACCATAAAGAAAAAGGCTTTGCACTATACAAGATGTCAATATAAAGGACATGGCACTTAAATCGGCTAAGTTGAGTGGTGTGAAAATTTCCGAGCTTCTAATGGATTTCTGCAAAGATTTTTTTACACCATACCATGGTTTGTAAAAGTACACAAGGAGAGTCAGTGTTAGTCGAAGAGAGTATTATTGAATCCTTTAAGGATGTTATGAAAAAAGGATAAAAATGTACGATGAGAAGAACATTTTCAACTGTGACAAAACCGGGTTTTCTACAAATGTACACCAAGCAAAAATTTAGTGCACTGTAAATAAGAAACCTTCCAGTGATAAATTCAGTAAAGAAAGGATCACATTATTATTGTACGCTAGTTTATGTGGAGAAAAAATGAATCCATTATTGATTGGAAAATAAAAACCACTAAGAGGATTTCAACAGGTTAAATATTCGTTATGAGCATAGTTTGAAAGCCTGGATGACTTTATAAATCTTTGAAAAATGGATTTTAGAATTAAACACAGATATGAAAAATTAAGGAAGAAATATTTTATTAACTCTTGATGTTGCACCTGTTCATCCTTCTGGTACGAACTATAGTAATATAGAGCCTTTATTTTTCCTCCTGGTGTAACATCAAAGATCCAGCCATTTCAGTGAATTAAAAAAGCGTTTAAATGTCTTGACAAAATTGAAATTAACAACAAACTCGATAAAAAACAATCGGAAACATTTTTAAACTGTTTATCGCGGTTTAAAATCTTTTATTCGTTATTATTGATATTGAAATCATAAAGAGGAGTTTTAGATGAAACAGTTGTAAACTGTTGCATCTAAAAGCAATTAAGAATTCTTTTATAGAAATAAATACGGCCGAAAAAGTTATACCAGACCTAAATGATTTAGAAACTACATGTTTTGCAGAATATGAAGATGATGAGTGTTTTCTTAAAGAAGCAAAAAAGGAGTATTTTCATCAAAATTTTTATGGGGAAGCTACAAAAGATGATTTTTAAGATGATAAAGAAGAGCACATCATGTTTGAAGTTTTAGACAAAACACCCACACATTATGAAGCATTAGTTTATGTCTCTGCTTTTGAAAACTACTTTTATTTCATAAACCTGAAAACTTAGATCAAATTTACGATTTAAAGAAGATTTAAATCAACATTAAAGCTAAAAGACAGCTCGATTGCTTTGATTTTATTAAAATGAAATTAAATATTCTTAAAACATTTTTTTTCCGTTATTCATCAATAACAAACAAGCTAAAAAAATCACCGTGGAATCCGTTCTTGCGAGGTTTTACTGTATAGGAAAGATCTCTGCGGAAGTAAATATAAAAGCTCATCGATACCAATAGTATAACTGTGAACCAAATAATTTAAAAGGTCATACTGAACTCTTTAATTGGTCATTAAGGTAGGCTAGAGACCGTGATGTGTTTTTAATCACACAGTGTAATAAGGTGATTAAACATGTTGTAGGAATTAGCCGGAGATTTTGTATTGGTGTTACTTTATGCTGTTGTTCTTGTCATTCTACTTTAGCTTAATCAGTCTGTAATGTTACTAATTGATATTACTTTTCTGATCTATCATGACTGTAAACATAAATACAAAGATAACCCCAATAAAAGATGTTTATTTCCAACACATGTTTTTAAAATCTTCGCTATAAAACTATTATGTTCTTCATTTTTGAAATATCATTAAGGAATTTTTTTTTTCTATTTTTGTAACATTCATCAGAATTTTTAGGTTTCTACATCAAGGGTATAGCAAAATTGTTCTTTGTCCTGTTTTGTATTGTGAAATGATATGTGAATGTCAAGGATAAGCAGAGAAAATGACTATAATCACTATTTTTTTTAACTTTTTATAAACGGTTGAATATTTTTAAACTATTAAATTAAAAGATTTCATCTTTAAAAGCAAATTAACGTTAATTCTTAAAACAAACAGGATAAAGTCAGTTTGTCGTAAAAGCATTTAAAGTACCATGAAAACACTTCAAAGATTTCTTTTATGATTTTCAGTGATAAAAAACACAACAAGAGTATCCCTAGATAAAATCCTATGTAAATAATTGTCACGCGCGTAGCGCGTGACCGTGCGAGAGGCGCGATCGTGAGATCGTGGGTTCGATTCTCGACAGGAGTTTTTTTTTATAAAAAACTGTAAAAGATATTATTGTTAAAATGATAATAAAAAATAAGACTTAGCAACAAATATAATGTTATGAAATATCTTTATTAATCTTTTTAACACGTGATAAATGTACTACCTCTTCACGCCCTCCTTCGTATTTGACTTTGGCCCGATTATTTGACAAAAGTTCTGTGACCTCGGAAATGATGGAAAAGAAAGATGAAAGTTTATGCTTCTTTGTTTTAGTATTGTTGTCAAAGTCTTTTGCGACCA
>SBJO01000185.1:0-12804 GCA_015832245.1 Nosema granulosis
TTATATAATATTATTCTTTTTTAAATTATTTTCTATCTTTGTTTCACATCTGAAACAAGCTTTAAAAGAGTCTGAAATTTTGTAAACAAAATGAAATCTATTCCAACATTCACTCAAGAACTAGGTGAAAGAACTTTAGACGTCTCTATTGGATTCTGTAATGTCCCAGACATGGCTAGAGAAAAATCTATCAAGGATGGCTTTGAAATTAATGTCTTGATAATGGGCAGACGAGGACTCGGTACTACGACACTGGTCAACTCTTTGTTCGGGGCTCCCATTGTTCAACATAGCAGGTCTAATGGTCTAACTGTCACCAAAAACGAGATTATAGAAAATGGGATTTCTTTGGAGACCACTGCCATAACCTACCACTCTGACAACATCCTCAAGATCCTGGAGCATATCGATGCTCTAAACATGGCCTACTTCGAGAAGGAACAGGGTCCTTACCAGGTACACAAAGATGATCGAGTACACGTGTGTCTGTATTTGATTCCTTCAGACCACCTGACATTCTCGGAGATTGAAGCCATGCAGAAGATCTCCCAGAAGTGCAATTTCATTCCGATCATCGCCAAAGCTGATATGTATACACCCGAGGAGCTCAAAGCCAGGAAGGAGGAGACCATGCTCCTAATACGAGAAAACAACATCGAATGCTTCGTACCAGCTCCTATAGAGCACGACGAGGAGCATGTGAAGGAGGTCAAGGGCATTATTGAGAATATGCCATTTGGTGTGATAGCCAGTGAGACTGTCTACGAACACGAAGGAGAGATCATCAGAGGTAGAAAGTACCCGTGGGGATTCATCAACATCGAAAATGAAGAAGGAAATGATTTTAAAAGACTGCAGAAATTAATAATTTATTCTCATCTCGATGAGCTCATCAACAAGACTGATACTATCTACTACAACTCCTACAGAAAGAAGCTTTTGGAGATGGAAAGGAATTCTGAATCCATTCAGATGGCCAGATACAACAAACTAAAGACAGAGATGGAGAAAATTATGAGAGAGAGGTATAATCGTCGTATTGAACAGCTTAAGAAAGAGGAGAGTGAGCTGGATCAGCTTTATCAGGCCAAAGAGAACTTAAATATGAGAGATTTGAATATAAATGGCCATAAAAATCAGTAAGAAATAAAATTTACCATATTAAAAATATTTACTATATTAAAAAATTGCTTCATATTTGAGAATTAAATTGGTCTACTTGCACAGATTATTCCATAAATTGCTCCTCCTATCAAACATATAAAAACTATAATTTCAAGAGGCTTGTGAATCCAAATTACTCTTTCTACTGGCATCTTTAAACATATTTCTTTTACATAGTATTTATCTGTAATATCTGGATCTATTTTCTCTACCTTAGATAAAGCTATTGCAAGTTGGTGCTTAACTTTCTCCTTTGTTGTGTTCATTTGGGGATCTTAAAAATGCAATCAAGACTTCTTTATACTTTAATATGGAAGTATAATTTAAAACTTAGTTTTATATTAAATTGCCTCCAAGAGAGCTTTTTGGGCTTATAAACTGATATGACATCACATTTATAATTGAAATTGTCAATCAATTCATGAAAAAGTACAAACATGCCATCATTGTAATGATAAATCCAGGTCGATTGTCCACGTAGATACTTAATGTGGTAGAATGCTGGCACATAATTACATGAGACACTTTGATGCATGTATTGCAGTTATATCTTAACTAATGTTGTTTAGATCAAAAACAATTCTCCTCAAGAGTGTATCTTTAATCATATAGACACATATACTGACGATTATACAAGTTAAGTATAGCAAACCGGACAACCTTGTTCTTAGCAAGTCAAGAAAGAAATACTGATAGTTTAGGTATGTATCACATAAGATTCGTTGAAGTTAATAAAATGTATAAGTACGACCTCTTAGCTGCCAACTATGGTTCTTTACATACAGTATGGACAAAATAAATTTAATTTTTCAATATACTTATATAAACATTATAAATGACTAATACGATAACACATCAGTGTTGTTTATCCTTGTAAAAATATATTTTACATATCAAGTGTAACATTTTAAATTTTTATTGTCGTAATAAAATGTAGACTAATTGAAAATAAGAATGTTTATTGATGTGGCTAGCATGGGGGCATGTCACTGGCTCTATTTATGTGTTTTGTAGCGATAAATTAACTGATGGAGGGATCAGCATTGTTGAAGAGCGTGATGCACTGTATGAACGACAGGCTTCATGGTGCATCTACGACATTTATAGTTTAAACTGGATATCTACCGTCATTTTTTTTTGTCGTGATAAATTTAAGTGTCAAAAAAAATTGAATTTCCAAGTGAAAAAAAATCCTCGCTTTTTCGATTCTTTCACTCTAAAAAAAACATATAAAATTTATGGCTGATGGGACCATAAGGTTCCATCAGTCCCTTAAAAAAAATTAAATTTTTTTTACCCCTAAAATTAGAAATTAAAAAGTTGAGCATAGATGAGTTGGAAGGAAAAAAATAAGAAATGAGAGTTAAACCATCACAATGCTGTGTTTATTGTGGGTGCAAAGTAAAAAATTCAAGTCCAAGGTGGATTAGCTTATATGTACACATTCTTTGTGCAAAAAGAGATATAATTTATGGAAAGGGACAATCTTCTATAGATCAAGAATATGCATATTCAAAGATTTCGAATTTTAGAATATTGGGTGCAAAAGGTTTCTATAAAAAAATATATGTTATTTTACTGGTCTTTCTAGAAGGTGCGTTTCTAGGTGTTTCAAAAGAGTAACTAAAGTTTTAATACCAAGATATTATGCCAACTCCGAAAAATTAGGAGGTAAAGGCATTAAAGTTGAAGTAGATGAAGCAAAATTTGGTAAGCGGAAGTATAACAAAGGACATCGCGTTGAAGGGGTCTGGTGTTAGGTATTAAGGAGTGTTCAAGAGAAAGAAGGGTAAAAGCTTATCCCTGTTAATGACAGAACAAAAGCTACTTTAAAAAAAATCTTAGTGAGATATGTAGAAAAAGATACAAAGGTTCATACAGATTGTTGGAAGGGGTATAATAGTCTATCAGAATACTTTGATGCACATCTTTTAGTCAACCACTCAGATAACTTTAAGGTTCCTGTTACTAAGTCACATACTAATAGTATAGAAAGGACCTGGAGAGCTGTTAAAGAACAAACTCCTTTAAAAAACAGAACTAGAATCATGATTAAGTTGTACTTGGTTAGATACATGTTCCTTAGAAACGAAAAAGGACATCCTCTGGACGTTTTAATAAAATATTTATTCTAATTTTTTTGTTTTTACATTTGCTTTTTTGAAAATAGGGGTTATTTTTTTTATACTACTGATGGGACCCCGCAGGGTCCCATATTCCAAAATTTATTGTTACAATCCCTCATGTTTTGACCAGCTCTGAAATAGCAGATCAGCAATGACGTTTAATATATCTTGACATCTTTGACAAGCCGATCTATAAATATTCATAAATTAATAAACCCATGTTTTAGCTCCAACCGTATTTATGTTTACAACACTTCAATATTGCACATAGAGAAAACCCCCTTACTGATGCTGAAAGAAATCTCGTTTTTACCTGGAAGAACAAGCATGTTCCACAAAAGGAAATTGCGAATGGACTGTCTGTAAGTTCTTCATGTATTTCATATTTAATTAAAAACTATTCAATCGATGATTAATTAAGCAGAAAGAGTCTTTGTGGCAGAAAAACTAGTCTTAATGACAAGGATAGAAAAAATATTTAATCAAGGTGATAAAAAAGACAGTTTCAAGTTAGACGAACAAAAAAAAATTTAAAAAGGTATTTTGCGCAAGAAGGGGCCAATAAAGTACTCTACGTCTCAAAAAAGTGAACATTCGATTAGACTTTGAAAAAAGTATATTGTCAAACCATTAAGCTTTTGGAAAAAAGTTATATGGTCAGATGAGACAAAAGTAAACTTGTTTTGTAGCGATGGGAAACATTGTGTTTGTGGAGAAAAGAAGGTGAAAATCTTCGTGGCGAATGTACCACAAAAACTGTGAAACATTTTGGTGTAGGAAATCTGATAAAATAAACTTAAGAATGGTTTCTTAACAATATATAAAGATTCTACAAAATAACTTGTTTGATTCAGCAGATAAGTTATCGCTAAGTAATCAGATTTTCCAACAGGATAACGATCCTAAACACAAAAGCGCTTTGATTTGTTCTTTATCAACGAAAATAATGTAGAACTGCTTAAATAACCATCGCAATCTCCTAATATTAACATTATTGAGCATGTTTGGGCCTATGTTAAAATGAAATACGGTGAATCACCAGTAAAAAACAAAAATGAAGCTTTTGATAGAATAAAGAAAATATTCGACGATATGCCAAAACAGATCTTGGATACGTTATTTAGCTCTATTGATGACAGATTAGAAGCTATTATCAGGAATGAAGCTGGTCCTACAGAGTATTAAAAAAAATTCAAAAAATTATATCCATCTTTTTACAATATCTTTTTTTTTTGTGAATAAATAAACAATGGTAACATACTATACAATAATAACACTATATCATATAACTAATATTTATTTTAAAAACAAAAAACGAGTGTTCATTTATTTTATCCAGATAAAAAGCCTGTTTTTAAAAAAATTAAAATGCAATTTATTTTGTCCCATACTGTATGTAATAAGAATTATTCCATATTTGATGACCTACGACGGCTTGGTTACCACATATCATAAAATAGCAGAAATAGCTGAACCTTGCCAGCCACATCGAGACTTACATTCAATCCAGTTCCTTAAAATGACTCTAGAGAGCTTAATAATCAATCGAAGTTCAAAGAAAAGGATTACTACCGAATGGATCATAGAGAAGGTGAGTGTGACTGAAGATTATAGACTGTGAGAGCTCTATGTACTGCTTTTTTTATTGATACAATCAATAAAACCTATTCAAAAATATTGTATTCTTAGATTGTGAAATATTTTAAAAAAGGTTAGAATTTTTCAAAAAATCTCTTCGATAAAAGTGCTTTTTGATAGATTTATCATTATAGAGCACAGTACGAACACGAGAGTGACGATTTTTTCTTTGTTTACACTAGAAACCAGTGTGAACATGTTGATAATTTAACAATCAATTTTATTATGAGTAAGAAAATCTGTAATCTTTGTTTTTTTATTCTCCGAACATTGTTAATATTCTTTGTAATATTTTTAAGATAAAATTGTTCTATAAGTTCTCAATCATTTTAAAAGCGTTTAAAGATTTATTATTTTTCTCTCTGCTGATTCATCTTTTGATATAGTATTCATTTTTAATATAATGAAATTTTATATTATCTTCTTCTGTTATGACTAGATGGGTTAATAGAGAATTTTCTTCCTCATCTACTAATCCGGATTCGGAAATGTCTACAGTTCAGCAAACCTTGGTATCTTTATGACTTTGTTAAAATAATCAATAATTGTTTATTATCCCAAACTCTCCCCGTCCATAAAAATGCAACAAAATAGTAATTTTTCAACATATTTCATCTCTGTATTACTTTCCATTCTTCTCATAATTCAGAAAGCAAGATTTTCTTATATTCATCTTAAATATTTTATTATGCCTTGAGCGTGTGGTTGAATCTTGGAAGTTGTATTGTGGTAAAAAGACCAATTCTATGTTTATTGATATAATAATATATTGTGAATGAACTAGTGTATTATCTAGTAATAACAAAATTTTACAGTTGTGTGCTTTCTTTACATCGATTATAGAATTCATCCAGTTATTAAAAATATTACTAGTCATCAAACTCTTGTTATAATGTAGAGGTACCTTCTTGATCAAAATTTTGAAGCAGCGAGGAATTATAAATTTGCAATTACAAGAGGTGTTAATTTAAAACCAGTTTTGCTACTTCAAAAAAAACATTTCTCTTTCCGTAGAAATTTTCTATTGTCTTTATCTGCTTACGAATACTAGTAGGTTCTTCTAGCGGATTACTTTTACATCAAACATGTTGCGTAACTATCGGAAAAGTGTTTATTTAGATTCTCCATTTACTAGACATTATTTCTGTTTATATAGTTTTCTGTCTTTTATATAACCAATTATGTACGAGATCAGCCTCTTTATAGATCTTGCTGACCACGCTCCTTTTATTTACGAGATCTGACCATTTATATGGCTTTACTAGGATGCACTCCCGACAGTAACAATTGAAAATATCGCCATCATTATATTCCGATAGATTTTTTTCTAGTTTATCATTAAAAATCTCTAAAATATAAATCTCTACCAAGACTGCTTCGACAATAATTACTTTTGAAACAAGCTAATAAACTTTAGGCCCCATCCATTGGAAGCCTCAAATCCTTTACATCTTTTTTTCACAAATTTGTTATATAGTCTTGATTCTATAACCCATCCTATCTTATAATATAGAATAAAAATCTTCAGTTTTAAAAAAATTTTGACAATCCTTTGGCATTTGTCAAATTTTTCTGAAATCTCTAAGAGTTCTTTAGAATTCAAGAGTTTATTTAGTGGTCCCAATTAAACATTGTATTTGTTTGATAAATTTCTTTGGTTTTTATCAGTTTCACTCCTTAAAGTCTTTACAAGCTTATTTTCTTCTATAATTAGAACTGTGCGTTCTTTTGTGTATAATAGAAAGAAGGTAGTTTTTTTGAAAAAAGTTAGTCGTAAACCGAACCAATAAGTATATTTTTTGAAAATAATTTTCCAAATAAGTCTTAGTGTGAACACTGATATTAATCATTTATTAAAATTTTGAAAAAAGTTAGTCGTAAACCGAATCAGTAAGTATATTTTTTGAAAATAATTTTTCAAATAAGTCTTAGTGTGAACACTGATATTAATCATTTATTAAAATTTTGAAAAAAGTTAGTCGTAAACCGAATCAGTAAGTATATTTTTTGAAAATAATTTTTCAAATAAGTCTTGGTGTGAACACTGATATTAATCATTTATTAAAATTTTTAAATGAACCGCAAAAAATGTATTTTTCTTCATATTAGCTTTGTTCATAATTTATAGGGTTTACTGTATGTGCGTTTAGAAGACTGCTTATATATAAGTCCCGATTCACCACAATTGAATATTTCCTTATAGTCATATCCTCATCTTTATTTTATAGGCATCTAAAAAAGTCAGCAATATTCATATCTAATAGCTCTGCTCTGCCTTCTATCGATCTTTATAGATTTATAATTGTCTATTTTTGAGAAACCATCAAATACAATTATTTTCAGCTTTGCCCCACAAATATTTAGTTTTTGCTATATCAATCGACGTAAAAGTCCTGTAAATTGTGTTTTATGTAATATTCGATTTTCTTGATCCTACTATCCATTTATGCAGTATTTGGTTCTAGGTCCTTAATTGTGAAAGCGATCACAGAAGCACACATAGTCTCTATGTAAGATTTCTCCCCTCCTCCTAGACTTAAAAAAATCCTTAATTTTTCTATGATTTATTAGACGTTTAGTATCGTTAATAACTTACACTTCCAGAGATATGAAAATTTAATGGAAAGTAATCTTTAATTCTTGTCTTTTTCTAGCCGATTGCTAAGATTGTTTTCCCTTCTTATTTTTTTTTCGTCTATATTAAAGAGGGGTTTTATGAATTTTTTACATGTAAAAATAACACACGAATTTTTGAGGTATAAAAAAGGACGGCGTGTTGAAATTAAATGATTTATCATAAATTACACATAATCCTATTTAAAGAAATTTAAAGGCTGATGGTCGAAGACTGTAGTTTTTTTTGCACAGTGTATATTCAGCATCAGTACTTAGAAATTTAAATACTTGCTACGAAACAAAAGAAGGGCGACTCATTAAACCCCAATTAGAATATATTGGTAAGTGTTATCAAATAAAACATAAATTTTTGGTTATTAATTTATTTATGTCGAGAAAAATAAAAATAAAATGTAAAATTTTTATGAAAGGCATGGTTTTACAACTAAGCTGGAGCTATTGCTCGCCACCTGAATGACTCGTTTTCTTGCTTTTAGTTTCATTAAAGGATATTTTATTTATTTTTATGAAAAAGCTACTAAAGCTCTAGAAACGTGGTAATTTGTTTAATAGTCAAGTCTACTGCGTATTAACCCTCACCCTATAATAATCAGCTTAACATATTGTAATTTATGCAAGGGCTACGAAACTAATCTAGTGTGCTCTTCTACTCACTTCTGTACGTTTAAAACTAACTTATATGATTCTCATGGTAATCTCTAGATAAGATTCACAACATCTTTACTTATGCGAATCAATTTTCGCCAGCATGGAATGCTCTTAAAAATTAAGTAGATAATAACATATGCAATATGTCACAAAATTTCTGCATAATGAAAAACGGCATGGTTTTTGTTGCTAAAAGAAGTATTGATTGTATGAAATAATCTATAAAATATACATAATTATATCGAATATATTAGCATAATATTTATTTAAATATAGACTAATTATAATTTTTAAAATTTTTTGACACACCTATCTTGGATATTTAAAATTAACTATTTAGTATGCATGCCTTTTACATCATACACAGATCTGACACGTTTTTTTAAGCTCATAGCATATTTTTGGCATGTTTCTACCCCTATAGAATTCTATTCATTGAGTATTAGTTGCTTTTACTCTCCTTTGTTTTTTGGATTCAAATAAACCAATTTTCGTTTAATATGATAAACCAATTTTCGTTTAATATGATAAACCAATTTTCGTATAATATGATAAACCAATTTTCGTTTAATATGATAAACCAATTTTCGTTTAATATGATAAACCAATTTTCGTTTAATATGATAAACCAATTTTCGTTTAATATGTTCCGAAAGTGTTTCTATTGGGTTCATGTCAGGAGATTGGGGAGCCCATGGTAATTTTTTTATCTCTTTGCTTTCGAAGTACCATGCAGCAAGTCTTATAGTGTGTTTAGGATCATTATCCTGTTGAAAAATATTCCTGTGAGATTCATTGATGCGACAGAACTAGGTAGATTGTTTGCCAGAATATCTAAGTATGCTTTGCTATCATTTTACCTTCGATAAAAACCAGTTTACAACCCCCTTGATACGAGAAGCACCCCAATACCATTATAGAGCCTCCACCACCATGTTTCACAGTAGGAGACGATATATGTTTTGAAGACCCGTAACATGCTTTCTCCGCACAGAACTCTTATCATCTGAAATAAAAAGATTGAACTTAGATTAGTCGGAAAATATAATGCTTTGAATCTCCTCATCTGATAAAAAATATATTTTTCTGCACTATTATTTCTTAACAAAATATTCTTTTTTTTTGAAAGAAGTGTGTCAGGCGACAGGCCTGACCTGGTCATAAGAATACCAAAGGCATGACCAGGTAATATGATACCAGCTGTTTATTTACAGTCACAAGTCTCTCTGGAAATACTTATTTCTCCAGTAGCCAAGATATTGTAAATTAATTGATATTTTAATATATTTGAGATTTTTGTCTCTAATTAAAATTTAAACATAAAAGCTGGAAAACATTGACCCTCAAGATGGCAAATAAAAAAATTAAATCAAAACAAGTTTATAGCACTCCTAATTCTCAAGATCAGACACCTGGTCTGATCACAAAGTGGTTTCTTTATTAAGGAAAATGCACATATTTTGTTTTTGTTTAACCGTCTCTTTATTGTCATATAATTGACAGAAGTATCTCCATTCTCTCTTAACTCCGCAGCGATTTTTCTAAGTGACTTTTGGGGTTTTCTTCAATGGCACAAAATCGGACCTTTTAAGATTTCTTTCTTGAATTTTCCTTGTTTTTTCAGTGACTTACCTGTTTAATTATACTTAGTAAGTGTCCTGGATACTGAGCTCTAAGATACCCCCAAAATTTCCTGCTATTTTTAATTGGGTAAATTCTTATCATATAAAGTCAATATTGAAGATTTAAGAGAGTTGTTTAGGAGCATATGGGTATCTAAACATAGAATTGGTTTTAAATATGGAGGGAAAAAACGTTATTTTATTAAAATTATGCATTTTTGTGAAAAATTTGGAACTGTATTATGAATGGATATCTGAATATATTGTCATAAAACAGTTATTCTTTTCTTTGTTTTTAAATAATTATCTATTAAAGAGCGATTAGTCTATTAATACCCAGAAATACATTATGCAAAAAGTTTGTAACATAGTGTAAGCTTAATCTTTTTAATATTGTTTATAGTTTTTCATCTATCAATTATAATTATAATTATAATTATATAATGAATCTTGCCTTAATAATATCTAATACTTCCATTTTTTAAATTTAAGAATAATTGTGCTTTGAGTTCAAGAAAATTTATCAATTAAGGAAAATTGATATTATATAAGTTTTGCGAAGCATTGATGTTTTAAAATAACTATTGCCTTTGTTTTTGTAATAATACTTAACTTCAATTAGCAATCAAAAATTTGTCTAATATCTCTATTTTTATCCGGGATAAGTTTTTAACCAAATCGATAAATTGTTTTAAACACAACGTACTTTGCACAATATTTATAAAAACCATTTAAAGATCACTTTTTATAGACATAACTGAGCATATTATATATGTTTATGGCATATAGAACCTATAACACAACTAATAAGTACTGATTATAACGTGCGTTTTTAATATACCCTAAATAATCATATTAATAAAATTCAAAAAAAATACAGTCTGTTTGCAATAGTAACAAATCTAATAGTATAAGAAGAGGATGAAAATTTGTTTTTCTTGTTAAGTTTCTTATTTTAATATTTTAATATATCTAAATAAAGAAAATTTAAAATTTAAAATAAATATAATTTATTATACAATCCCAATGGAAATACGACAAATTGTGTTTTTACTATATGTATACATACAGAGATGTTTTTGTAGCTCGAAAATATCCTATTTTACTCCAGAATGGTATAGTTGTAACATGAAAAATATTCAAGGAGACATTGAAACCCTATTTGTTTCTGAAGAATATATAATTCTAAAGAAAACCGATGAATATACTTTTTCAGTGTTTATAAAGCTATCAGATAAGGGATATAAGATAAGAGCAATAGAAAATGAATACCCAAACAATCTATATAATCTAACCGTTGTTGGGTATAATGAGCTTTATCAGAGAACTATACCTCAAATACAAAGCGAACTACTCAAAAAACTGTCAGAACTATTTAAAAATACAAAAGTAATCTGTTACTTTGAATTTGATTTCGCATCTATAGAGATTGAGAACTTGCCCCCTGGAGATGAAAGTAAGAGGTGTTCTGCAGTGAAAATTGCCAATAAAGAATCTATATCATCATTCAAAAAAGAATGCCAAGACGTCATAGCTAAAGGCTCATCTGTTTTTTATCTTAAAGAAAATGTTTCTAAGGTCATTAATCTATTTGGAGATCAAACTAAAGAAGCAGAATTCAAACGGTTGCAGTTGGAATATGACAAGAGTACAATCATTTTAATAATCGATCAAGAGTTTTATGAGCTTCAAAGAAAAAGGATTACGCAATTAATGACAGATCGTAGAGAAATAATACTGAAAGAATTTAGATTAAAACAATCTGAAGATTCTCTTTCAAAAGATCAAGAAACTTCTATCTTTTTAATATCCATCTTGCAAGATATTAAAAAGATGGATAGATTGACTCTCGAAACGCATCTGGCGAATCAAAAATTTTATGATCTGGTAACTAAAATTTTAAAATTTCTATTTACAGAAGATTTTACTTTAATGAATGAATCCCCACAATCTACATTTTGTTTTAAGCTTATCGAAAGACTGTCTTTTGAAAATAAAGAGGATCTTTGGAAAGTGTTTGAAAATATGTTTTCTGATTGTTTTTCGGATTATAATGATACTATAGAAAATACTTTTAAATTTGAATCAAATTTTGATGAAAATTTAGGACTATTTGATCTAATAACTAACCATTTTTACCCTATTGAAAATGATGAAATAAAAAAGTATAATGATGGAGATGTGAAAAAAGACGAAATTATATTAGATTGTGACTTTATTGTTGCTCTTTTAAATTTATTTGGAGAAAATGTTGAATTTCTTCTGAATCTAACTCATTTTAATGGCTCCGACAAAACAAATATTAACCCTAATGACTTATTGGAAATATTAGAAGATTTTTCAATGGACATTTGCAAAACCAATATTTGTAAAATTGTGGAATTATTTAAAGACGTAAAAGATGATCCTAATCCTCTTAATCAACATTTTAAAAAAACTTGTTTAGATATTATCAGAGAAAAAACTTTGTATAAGAAAATATAATGAGCTTAGAAATACTTAGAATTATTTTTGATGAAATAAAATGATTCTTAGATTTTTAATTTTACTTCAATAAATTATTTTTAATACAAATTATGTAAATGTATTTTTCGACACTTTTACCCGTATCATACCCGTTTATATTTTTTTTAAAAATGTGCAAGCCTGAGAAGTTTATAAGTTTAAATCTTCTACTTTTCCCGACGTCTATGTCTATGTAAAAACTGTTTATAGGAAAAAGATGTATAGTTTTAGAAAAAACTTCAACCTTTTAGGATTGGGGCAGCTGTGTGAAACGAATTTTTTTCCAATGAAACAGATCTATATGTCCTAACATATAACTTCACCTGTCAGAATACTTTTTACGCAAAAGAAAATGTTAAATACAGTCTAAACTCGATTTGGGGTAAGTTTTTACATAAAGGTGCCCCAAAATAGAGGTTTTTGTAAGGGACGGAATTTATACTTTTTTAAAGCCTAAATCTGCG
>SBJO01000186.1:0-12708 GCA_015832245.1 Nosema granulosis
TAAATCTAAGAAAATCCGCAACCACTCTCTACAAGAGTGCGTCTCTAATGACAGAGCGGAAATTAGAGTCGACACTAGAATACCTACGGGTGTCCAAGTAAAATATAACAAGCCTGACATATTTGTACTAGATAAGTTAAGGAAAGAAATCCTCATCGTGGAAGTTGGCATAACGAGCTTTGACCACTTGCGATCAGTTGAGATCGAAAAGAAACATAAATACGACCTCCTAGCTAACCACTGTGGGGCCTTATACAAGTACAGAACAAGAATAGTCCCATACGTGATGACTTGGAATGGGTTAGTGACAACTTATCATCGAAACTACAGTAAGGAGATAAATCTAGACAGACGAACCGAGGCTTATATACAGTCCAAGGTCCTCAAAATGACACTAGAAAGTTTATCTATGGAAGCTCGAAGAGGAAGCATCATTACTGACATGACTCAAAAAGAAAGCACAGTCAGCAGATCTCCCATCGCACAGCCATTGACTACTCATCTTCCAAACTGTGAGAATATTTAAAATAAGATACTTAAAAAAAATTTATACCCAAATAAATGATATTTACATACTAGAGTAAGTGGTTATAAATGAATTCACAGGAGGATTAAAAGATGTCAATAGATCATTTATGTTTTTTTTCATTGCTGTATTTAATTTCCAGAGTAATGTTTATGGTCTACACGTCGTTTGATAAAAATCGTATCAAATATTATGAGATGGTTTGAATTATAAAACATCTCTTATTTGTAGAGAGAATATTTGTACATTTTAACTACATCTGATCAAAAATGTGTAGGTGATGTTGCTTTTTTTACATTCTCAAAAACAATTTGTGATGAGTTTATAGCGTTACTTACTGTTGAAACAGTCAAGTCATACTTATATGACTTCTCTTACGGGATCTAGTTTTCAAGCTTTTTATAGTTGTTCATATATCTCTTTTGTTGTCAATTTTTATCCGTAGAAGGGTGTGCAAAATTTAATAAACCAAATCGATATTGAAAATAAAAAAATTCGTTAATTAATACAAAATTCATTAATAAGTTCCTTATTGAGAGGGTTGACTGTATTTTGTTGTCTACAAAGAATCAATATTATTAGAATATTCAAGACTTTTACAACACCTGTACTGAGATTAAATAATGTTCATTCTCAAAATCTTATGAAAATGTTTTTTATAAAATAAAATAAACCCCAGATATTATTAATCTTATATTCTAAAATATTATTACGAGAATAATTTTCAATCACACGATAATATTCATACTAATGGGGATATTTGTCTAGATCAATACACGAACCATCCTTCAATAATCATACTATGTTCATTCTAATTCTTCTATGTTTTTTAAAAAGTATTTTTTTCAAGCCCATGGACAGATTTAAAAGGCTTGAGCAAGTAGGAGAAGGTTCATTTGGGAAAGTTTATAGGTCTAGAAGTATTGATCTGAAAAAGGACGTGGCTATCAAGAGGATTCCGATAGATAAAGATAATGGAATACCGTTTACGGCTATGAGAGAGATCAAAATTTTGAAGAAGTTTTCATATCCATATTTGGTGAAGGGCTATGACGTGATGTATGAGGAGGGATATGTATTTATGATTATGGAGTACATGGAGTTTGACCTCACAGGCCTACTCAATATAAAATACAAATTTACACGAGAACATATAAATTCTCTGATCTACCAACTTCTCAAAGGACTGTCCTACTTGCATTCCCACGGGTTGATACATAGAGATATAAAAGCATCAAACATACTATTAAACAGACAGGGCCATCTTAAACTTGTAGATTTTGGGCTGACGAGGGAATATGCTTCAACTATGACAAATAGAGTTTGTACTCTGTGGTATAGAGCACCAGAGTTGCTGCTTGGAGATACAAAATATACAGATAAGGTAGACAGTTGGTCTGTGGGGTGTATAATGCTGGAGATGGGTCTTGGTTGTACGCCCTTTAAAGGCTCGAATGAAACCTCACAGGTGAAGATAATATTTGATAAACTTGGAGTACCAAAAGAATCGTATCCATGGAAAGATCTCTTTAATACTAAAAAGCATGAGAAAAAAGAAACACACGAAGAAATTATCACCAATCTCTACGGAGATAATTTTGATGAAGACCAACTGTGCTTAATTAGAGAGCTTTTGTGTCTCGAAAGTGCTAACAGAATTTCTGCTAAATATGCTCTGAAACTTAAAGTAGTTAATGACCAAGATGGTGTTTTTGTACCGATTGAAGCAGAGGATGTGCATGAATTTAAAGTGAAGGAAAAGACACAGAAACTACCATAAATATTATTTAATTGTAACAAATTGGGTGGTTTTAAAATAAACATTTACCAACCCATTGAATGTTTCACGATGTATTCTACCCACTATCAGATTTTCTGCAATAAAAATTACATTTCTCGAATAGAAATTTATTCCATTGTTAGATTTATTATTTCTCTAGTACAAATTTTCCAATTAAAATTTTTACAAATTTACCCCCAGAAAATGGTAAGTAAAAATATAATTTAGATAAGAGACATACAAGTTAAGATACAAGCAACTGCTAAGTACCAAGCCGATGAAATGCCAAAGTACATTGAAAAATACATGAAGAAGCTTGCTAAGAAGAACGAGAGACAGAGAAGGACAGACCTTACTCTTGGATCCATCGTAGTTGTTCTGGAAGGGGAGTTTGAAGGAAAGAGAGTAGTATTTCTAAAGAGTCTTGAGAACAATCTAGCACTTTGTACTGGACCAAGCAAGATCAATGGAGTTCCTTTCTTTAAAATAGACGAGAGGTATCTTCTTGCTACTTCTACTAAGATTGAGTACAATGGGGTGATTGATGTAGATGAGTCTATGGTTCTTCTATCTGAGAGAGATGTAAAAGTCGAGAGAATGGAAGTAGAAGGAGACGACAAAATGAATATGATCGACAGTACCATTGAGAAGGCTATTGAGAAAGTAGACTTCCTTAAGGCTTATCTTTCTGAGGAGTTTGAAGTTGATTCTACCCGTGATTTTTACAGTCAAAAATATTAAATAATTTAAAGTTTTGTTGCATTAAATTTTGTTATTTTCTACATTAAATATACAAATTTTCTACATTAAATAATTTAAAGTTTTGTTACATTAAATTTTGTTATTTTCTACGTTCAATTTACAATTTGTTACATTAAATTTTATTCTACACATCAAAAACTTCGAAATCTAAGTCTTCATTCTCTGAACTACTAAAATCAACATAGTTGTGGTAGAGAATTAATTGCTCTAAGGTCTTTTTTAGGAAACCATGTTTTTTGTCACACTCCTCCTTTAGATACCAATCCTTATGATCTTCTACCTCCTTTATAATATTTTCTTTCTCTATGAGAGTGAAGAATACGCCATCTGATCTTAAATCTATAATTTGATATTTGTAGTTTGCTCTATCCTGTCTTGGGTCAAATCCATACAGAATCCAAGATTTTCTCCAAGGACCATCGAGAAAGTAGTACCGGAAAAGAGGCAAAGCTTTCTTCATCTTCTCCAAAAGAAGACAAACATTGTTGTTTTTGTTGAATTCTTCAAGATGTCTTGTAATGAAGCTTATTCGCATTATAGGATCTTTTAAACTTGCAAAGAACTTCTCGATCAGTTCCATTTCATCTTGAATGTATTTTTTTACAATGCTTAAATATTCTTCATTGCACTTTGTGGGAATCTCAGCCTCATATGAAATTTTATAGAAAGCATACTCAGGGAGAACCATCGGAGCATCTCTCAGATCTATGGAATCCTTCAGTGCCCCTTTGATATTTATATTAAGAGGAATGTATTCTGGAATGGTGTTGTTCTCCAGCATTTCTTTGAATTCGAGACCTGTTGATAGTATATCATTGAGCGATCCACTTAGGATATTGCTCGTCAATGTATTGAATGTCTGGGTGGGTTGGGTCTGCTCCAAGTAGAAATCACAGGTGTTCTGGAACTCAAACAAATTTGTAGAATACCCGAGTATTTTACATAACGAATCTTCAATTCTCAGATGGATAAACAGAGTTGAATTCTTTTTCTTTTTATGCGCATGGATTCTCTTAGAATCGATAGTATCAAGGATACGAAATTCATACCTTAGAGAATCTACTTTAAAAAACATTGGCATTTTTGAATTGTGAATTTTTAAAGGATAGTCGATTATATCAAAATTGTCCAAAGCAGATTTATTCTCCTCTGTGGTAGTAGAGAATGATTTACTATATTCCATGGGGCTCTCGTTAATAAAATTTACATTCAAATATAAAATTTTTAATACAATTTAGAAAATTATCATAAACCAATCTCCAGTTCTATTTGACCAAGTCTGAATCTAAAAGCTATCATCCATTTTAGAAAATCTTCTATGCTATCAGGTTTGTAGAATCTATAGCCATCGTTGGTCTTTAGGCAGAAATTTAAACAGCTCATTGTGATTTCTGCTTTTTGATTGTCTTTTTGCAGGAAGACTCTGTAGCCATATACTGCTTCTTGTATATTGGTAATAACGATATCAGTAACATCCACTAGATCTTCTTCTGCTGGTATATTCTCTGAGAAGCAAGTAAAGAAATCTCTCTTCCCTTTCTTCTTGCACAGCAGAATCCTGCTACTCAGAAGGTCTATGCTGTACTTCTTACTGAGGAAACTTAAAGGATCATCGGGATGTTCTATATCTCCCAGTCTCTCCTGTGGAACATCATTGGGAGATATTAGATTCTTCTTTCCATTAAAGCACGTAAAGAAATTCTCACGGAGTTGGAACCAGTTCTTCTGGTAGTGCCCATTGTTTCCTCTCTTTGTAAGCTCTCCTAATATAACTTTCTTCTTCAAATCGTTGAGTTGAAAAGCATCTCTCATGAGGATCTGTGACTCTTCTGTCTCTATAAAAAATCTACGCAGTGGCACATCGTTTGATGATCTTTTGTTCTGTTGAATTGTCCTCTTCTCCGCCTCTATCAATAAATTGTCGGTTTCTATTGGCTCTATATACTCAAATTCTTCATTTTCTACTTCTTGTTCTTCTTTAGGTGTGATAATTGCGTCTTCCACAATAGATCGGTGAGAGTTTAGTCTAATTTTCTTACTACACGCTTTCTTCGAAGTTTCTAGATTTAATATTGTTGGATGTTCAACTGTATTGATCCTAATCTTTGATTTATTGTGAGAACAGAAAGCCGTTTTTAAAGAGACCTTTAATTCTGTTTGTGATGCTTTTTCTGGCTTAGAGTCTTTTGAAAAGACTCTAACAAGATGTACCACGCTTTTGTCTTCCACTTTTTCATCTGCATTCCTACTCTCATTCTCACTGTCTGTATAGGACTCTTTTTCATGGGAATCTTCATCAGGCCTTTCTTTAGTATTCCATAGTTCTATAATATCAAGAGTACTCTCAGAATGGTATGCACTTTGACTATCTGTTTGTTCTGAAGATGTCAAGTATTTAGTATCATCATTCAAATATAAATCCATCACTGAAGAAAAAGAAGAATCCTCCTCTACTTTGAAATGGGTAGTTACATCCGGAATACAGCTGTCTGTGAAGGGATGGCTGTCATCGTAACGACTCTGAGATTTATCTTTTTCATTTTTGTACATTTCAGCATACGTAATCCAGTCATCAATAAACTTCATCTCATCATATGAATCTGATACAATAAACCTGCGAAAGTTCTTGCTTTTGTTTGATTCCGAGGAATCTTGAGATGATTGCTCTTTTTTATTCATTAAACTACTTTAAAAAATACAGTTTTAATTTATATTCACCTCCCCTTTTCTCCTTTTAAAATGTACAAATTAGATTGTAAAAATGATAAATTTTGGGAAACCTGTTTGACACAAATAATAATAAAAATACACACAAAAAATAAATAATAAAAATACACACAAAAAATAGATACAAAAAATCATCCCCTATGAATTTTTCAAAAACCAAAAATCCATATTTTGAAATTGACTATTCAGATAAATTGGTGTTTTATGATGAAGATCCACATTTCGAGGTAGATAGCTCATTTAGATTTATAAAGCTTACTAACAAGACTCTTTCTGATAGCATTTGTGAAGTATACGGAATTGAGAATCTTCCTTGTATTTTGTTTTACGGTCAAAAAATTTATCAAAATGAAGACTACCAAAGTAGAATCAGCGAAATAGAATCTAAAAAGAATGTGATTTTAAATAGGAGGATAAAAGACATTCTCAACAGTGGTAAAATAGTTTTGTTCATGAAAGGAAGTATAGAGGAGCCCTACTGTAGATTTTCCAAGAGACTTGTAGAGATTCTCAAGACATTAGATGTAGATTTGGATAATGTAGTTTACTATGATGTCTTGATGAATGATGAAATGAGAGAACAAATCAAGGAAACAAATCAATGGCCTACTTTCCCTCAGCTTTTTATTAATAGAGAATTTATTGGAGGATATGATATAGTTTGTGAACTCCAAGAAACCAACCAATTAGAAAAACTTATTAAATAAAGGAGTAAATATCCTAAATCACCTTCTTTAGTATTATTTTTAAGCTAAGAGAATACAAAAAGGTATAAAAATATTTGTGAAATTAACAATATGATCTATTGATTTAGTCTTTCTAAACTTATATTTCTTTAAATATCCAATATCAATTTTACGAATTTTTAATAAAAACTTCTCGGTTTTAAAACGGTGTTAATTGATTTGTTAAAATATTTATTAAGACCCCGAGATGTCCAACAAAAATAACGAAAATATAACGATTGTAGATCAGGAGCACAAGAAAGATCTTAAAATCATGAGATTGAACAAGGGGTTTTTGGAACTCTGTGAACGAAATGCTAATAATACTTCTTCTTTTTTACATCTCATAGATCGATATAAAAGCAAAATCAAAAACATTGAGACCAAGAAAGCCGAAGAAATGGATTTTTCCAATGAGGAATATGATATCAACGAAGATTTTTTCTACAGTGATTTCTCTGTAGACAATTCTGTGATTACTAATCACATGGAATCTGATTTGGTAGATGATGTAAATTATCATGAAGGCTCTGATAATGATTTAACGTCATCTCAAAAGGTTTACAATTTCGATGTCAATATTGCAAATTGTTTTGATTTTACTAAACAAATCAAAAATCAAAATACTGAAAAGATGTTTAGTCCTGAAAAAGGATCAAGATCACTCCTTTACAATAAGAGTGCTTGTATTCCCCTTGGACTAAAATTTGAGGATCAATTTAATTTAATGGAAGAAGATTTACAGAAGCAGGATTCTGATCACAGATGTGTCGATTCTGAGATATATAAATTTCTTGTTCGTTTCTATGGTGTAGAATGTCCTAAATACAACAGACATAATAAAAAATCAAAAATACAAAAAAGAAAAATTGAGCCTTACGATTGGCCTTTCAAAGTTGCTCCTACTAAACCCAGAAGTGTTTTTGATACAGGTCCAACCAGAGAAGAAGTTGGAGAGTATAATCGCAGGATATTTGATATTGTCACCCAAAAAACATTCCAGTTCCCAAGAACTATAACGTACAGATTCAACCCAAATTTTTATGATGACGATTCTGATGAGGAAACATTGAAAAAAAAAGAACAGATTTATAAGAGTGATGTGGAATTATACATCTATGATGGTGATGTATATGTATATAATGACTTGGTCACATTGAGAATCTATAAAGACGACACAGAGCTGCATTTGTCATTAAGAAATTCTAATGGTGATGTCGATATTGATTCTGAAATAGGCTGTTTTAAAATGTTGCCTGATGAGGAAGGTGTTAATATCGACATATTATACTTGTTAAATTACACAATTTACAGATTGCTTTTTAGGACCAAGACAGAAGTAGAAAGGATTTTAAGTCATGTAGGATAAGGTAAATTATTTATTGATTAAATTATTATAAAGAAGAATTTATACAATATTTTATCTACGAGCAACCCTTGAGACTTGCGGAAATTTATTTTTAAGTTCACAGACGCACTTTAGGAAACAGTGGTGAATAAAAAGTAAAATTGATAATTTCATACCAAAATTTTAACAAAGAGCAATGCTGTATGATGAAATAAACAAAAAAAAACTACTCAAAAATTGTACATCCAAGCTTCTTCCTAAAAATTTTATCGCTTTGTCTTTTAAAAGTCAAAAATAGAGCACGAGGCAAAGAAGCACTCTGTGTCTACAAAATAGAACATCTTCCTCGGAGAGAACACCAATTTCCGCACTGTTGAGACAAGAGGAAAACTTTTGATAATCTTGCCACGAAATGTGTTCGAGTGGTATCATACGATTCTACACGTAGGCATAATGTGGTTGTTAGAGGCTTTAATCTTCAACTTTACCTGCCCTACAATCTAAGAAGTTGTAAGAAAATCAGAAATAACTCCGTCCAAGAAATTGTAAGTAAAATTATAAGGTTGAATTAGATTCGCGAATAAAATGAAAGTTAAAATCAAATTGATAAGCGGAGATATTCATACGGTATAAAGTGAAGAATTTTTTGTATTAATAAACTTGCCATCATCTCTTTTAAAAATCTGTAAAAGGAAAAACTTGAGAAAACACGAAAGTATGACCATATTGCTGATGAATTAGGTTTAATTTACAAATATATGATCAGAATAATACCTTATGTTTAAAGTGTAATGAGTTTGTGCCGACCTTACACAGAAAACATGTAGAAATCTCAACCTTTAACAAGTTCCGAGACATACCTTCAGTCATGAGTTTTAAAGAATACTCTAGAGAGTATATATCTAGACCCCTGTAGTCTAGTGGTAGAACGCCGGGTTCGTAGCTCGCAGGCCGGATTCGAATCCCGCTCAGGCGGTTTATTTGTATTTCTCTGGAGATGAGGTATAATGCAAGGATTCGATCGTTGTTAGAAGGTCTTGCATACAAAAACGGTTAATTACTATTTAACTTAAAACTAGGCCCATAGGTACTAGAGGATTGCTCCAGTTGATTTGCAAGTCTTGTAATTTAATGATAAAATACTTCTGACATAAAGTAGAGATGTGGGTTAGAATCCCAAACCAAGACACTTTCACAAGGGGAGTGAAAGATAGACAATGAAAAAGACAGACATGGACGACGAGTATTCACAGGGCCTTCCTTTCAGATGCTGTACACACTGCCGAGCTCGGTGGGCATTCATTGATCCAATGTATACGTTGGTAGTGTAAGGTGTGATACTACAGATATCTTAGGGATTACAATATGCTGTGAACTCTGTTGCCCCACCCCGGGTTGGATGCCACGCCCGTCAAGAGGAGCTTCTGCGACACCTAGCTATGGACTAGGATGTTGGTTGTCTAGTGGTGCTTGGCGCCTGGAACCAAAGCCACCTGAGGTATGGTCGCGCTTGTTGCGCAAGAGGTCATAATCTATGTAAGATTTCTCCCCACCTAGACTTAAAAAAAAAGTATATATCTTGAATATAGACTTTACACCAAGGAGGCACTGCAATAAGTTTATGGTATATGAGAAAAATGATGAAGAGATCAACATGCTTCAACAAAATATTTAGTTAGTATAAAATGCGTCTCTAATGTAGATTTAGTGAAAGATTTCTTTTTATTTACAAATGTGTTTTTGTTATAAGTTGATTTGGTGTATGGAATCTAGTGTCTGGCGTGGTCTAATGTTTTATTATTCATTGGGTTTATCAACCTATTTTTATTTATAGTCAACCATCCCATCCATCCTATTGCGAACCGCCGTTTTTTCAATTTTTTTTGAATCCCTGAAATTGGCAAACAATAGAGGGTTGACTGTATTTTAATAAATGTTTTATTGAAGCTACAAATAAGTGGCATTAATTCGTTGTTGAACAAGTGCCCTCTTCGGCAGTCGTCTTCTCTACAAACAGCCTTCGTGCGATCTCATCAGCATCCCTTATTGCCGAACCTCCTTCTTGGTGTCCCTGCCTGTGTTCAAAAGATATACTCTCCAAAGTCTTCTTTAAGACTTAAGATCCTCGACTGAATGTACGTATCGGTATTAGTTGAAAGGTTGAGGCTCCTTACATGTTTTCTGTGGTAGGCCGTCACACACTCATCCCATGTCATAACATAAGGAATTATCCTGACCTTATATTTGTACATTAACCCTACTTCGTTGAGGGTTGACTGTATAGTTTTATTTTTGTTTAACAAGCAAAAATAAGATCAAATAAACTAGAATATATTAAAACTTAATATATCAACTTAAACATATAAACAATAAAAACATGACAACTTGTCAATATGTAGTAGGATACAGCAAGTAACTATTTATATTACAAATAATATGCTGATATAACATATTTTTGTTTTTTATGTCTTAAAAGTATAGTGTAAAAACTAAATAAAAGCATCTCAAACGTAAACTAAATATCTGGCAAGATATAAACCTGGTCGAGTATGCAGTTTCTAAAAAGATGATCAAAAGAAGCATTACAGTCTTATGACTACGCTGTAGAATACAAATTGTACTGTCTTTCTAAAAACATTTAAAAATTATCTACATTGGTTTTCTAATAGATATTTTAATCAGTAGTATTAAGGGTATCGGTAATTGTCTCTGATAAAATGCTACTTATTGTTGATTCAAAGATGATATCATTGCTAGAGTTATTCGGTGCGAAAAGTCCGAAGATATTACGGTATAAATCATATATTGTGAAACTAGCACCCAACATCATAATAAAACAGCTACCAAATTTAACCCACCATCCTCTTTTCCCGTAGAAATATATTAAATATACGAATGGAATAATAAAACCAAGTGGTACTAAAATAAGATCTCCTATTAAAACGAACAATATATTGAGAGAGATCTTCGGAATAAGGTTTACCAATGTCATAAAAACATAGCAAAAAAGAGTGATTAAAATATGTCCCTTTCTTTCGGAAGAATTTTTCAGAATATTAAAGGTTTTGATAGATTTAATAACTACAGCTAGTTCGAACTGGAAACTTACCATTAATGTAATAATTGACAGAACAGATAGTAAATAGGGTATCCATTCTAGAAATGGATAATTCGTTTCTATAAAGATTCGTATTGGAGAATCAACTCTAGAGAAAGTTTCAATTATATCCTGTTTAGTTGTATTTTCACCTAACAAACGTGCACCACCAATGCCTATTAAACTGTAAATGAGAAAATTTATAAGTGGAGCTATTATAGCGAGCAAAGCCAGGTTTTTAGTACTTTTATCTTTTAGATTATTGAAAATTAGAACAACATTTACCTGGCACGACATTGCAAAGATAAAATTCGATATAGTAAAGGGGATGTCACCCTTGTCCGAATTGGGAACATGTGAGATAATAAATTCTGGGAATATAAAGCTAGAAAGTCCTATTGTCAATCCAATTAATACAATGATAAACACATTAGCATTTGAAAGGAAACCATAATCAGTTATATTGGATTTCAGAGATGCAAAGAGCAAAGGAATGGAGGATGCAATAAGACCAAGAGCATAGTACATGTGCCAAAACCCTTCCCCCCTTATTGCACCAAATAAAAATGCAATTTTTTCTGCAAAAAATTTTTGATAAAGTATGCAGGTGGCACATCCATTCAAAATTAAAGCATAATTTATAAAATTTTCACCATATTTTCTTATTTCTGATATTATATTTGCATAAGTCACTTCTTTAACGGGCATAGTTTTCTTATTGACCTCTTCCTTTGTTTCTTCCAATTCTACTTCCACTGTTTCTTCCAATTTCATCTTCTCCATTTCTTCCAATTTTATTTCTTCAGTTTCATCCAATTTTATTTCCTCCATTTCTTCCTTATTAACGTTACCTAGATCAACTACGTTTTCATTTCTAATAGCTGTTACTTTCTTTGCACAAATTAAAAGTGAAAATATAGAAACATTTGTTATAACCATAACGCATGCCAATAGAAAAACACCTAATAAAGTTCCTGACTGAGAAAATGAATAAGGCGTGTAGTACATGCCCATTCCCAGCATCGCAGTTACCATGCTTGAAATTCCTGAAAATAAAGATAACATATGACACCATAAATTCAAAAATTGAAAAAAGGACATAAACTATTAACCATATTAGTAACAACGACGATATATTTTTAAAAAAATATTATTAAAAGTATTTTTCCAACTATGTAATTATATATGTGTTGGTAACTCTAAAAAATACAATGTGAGCTGTTTAATCCCATTTTTAACATAATAAACGTTTGCCTTTTCTTATCTAGAACAAAAGACCGTAAATGTGTAAATAAAAAAAAACAAATTAATCAAAAAGAGGTAATTTTTCTAGATTTTTTTTGTTGTTTTTAACATCATTTCTTGACTTGGTAAATAATAAAAATCGGTTTTACATTAATACAATCTTTTGTATAATGTGTTTAAATGATATTTTATATTTCAAGTGAAAGATTTCATGACTAGTTATATAAGCGATCGGTTCTGTCCTGATCATCCGAAAAAAAAACCAATGCGGAGCATTGGCCCCATTTTAACTATAAATATTTTTTTGAAAAAAAAAATACCCCTAAAAATGAATTTTCAAAAATTGAAGAAGAAAAAAATTAAAAAGAATATTTTAATAATCTACGTAAAGGATGGCTTGTCTCATTACGAATCAGCATGAAATGTACTAGATATAGATCAATCGTTTTTGCTGTTCTACCTCTCTGGGGTGTTTGTTTTTTTACTGCAAACCAATTT
>SBJO01000187.1:0-12700 GCA_015832245.1 Nosema granulosis
AGAGTATCAAAGAATGAGAATCTGCTTGGGTGTAGCAAACATAGTAAAGCAAGGTTTTTGAGGTTGTTGAAGTTTGTGGGGGTGATTCTTATATAGTTAAGCTTGATGATGGGAGGTTTGTAAAAAAAAACGACATTACGATTTAAACGGTATTGAGAGGATCAAGTAGTGAATGAGACTACCCGTCTGGTGGGTGGATGCTATGTATTATTATAAAAATAAACCTTTATTATGACAAGTTCTTACATTTTGTTCCACATTTCCATCATTTTAAGTTCCAACTCCTTTAAACTTTTTGGTTTGTTTTTTCTTAGTTCACTCTTTATAAAGTCCCAAATATGTTCAATCGGATTTAAATCTGGTGATTGGAAAGATCAATCGTTAACATTTATATCTTTTTCAACAAAAAATACCCTTACATATTGAGGTGTATGTTTAGAATCGTTGTCCTGTTGGAATATATTATCGCCCTCAAGACCCATTTTGTTAGCTGAAGATCTAAGATTTTGAAGTATTATGCTCTTATAAAGAGACATCCGTAGTTATCTTTAATATTGCTATTTTGCCGACTTCTTTTGGTGACATACTACCCTCTCCGTGCTTAACAGTTTGTAGGCAATTTTTGGCTATGAGAGCCTCTTTCTTTTCTGTAGTCTCTCTTCCTATCATCTGATGAAAATAGTTTAATCTTAGTTTTATCGCTCCAAATTATCTTGTTTTAGTCTTCATTTTCGTAGTTTGACCAAATTTTACAATTTTTTTAATCTACTCTTGACGTTTTTTTTTTGACAAGAGCAATAGTTTTTTGAAACACAAGATCCAAATTCTGTTTTAACAATATAGTTTCGTACTGTCCTACAGAAACTTGTTTCCCAGATACTGTTTCTATTTCATTTTTATACTTTCACTTGAATTAAAGGGATTTTATCAATTTCATTGATAATTTTTGAAATATACTTATAATCTAGTGATTTTTTCCTTCCAGAACCATGCAATCTTGATACCTGGCTATTTTTGTCATTATACTATTTATTGTGGTTTTGTAGCATCCAGTTTCTTTGATATCTGCGTAAAGTAAGCTTTTCATCTCTTAGCCTAACAATCTCAAAATCACGAGCTAGTTTTTGTTCTTCGATCTTCATTTAAGGGTATAAAATAATTAAACGATTTATTTTACAATAAAAATTTCAATTAGACACATAACAAGATGTGCCGATTTTTTAGGTCATTTTTATTTTTTGATTAAAATTGCTTAGTTTAACGCTTAAAACGATCTTAATCGCTTTAAAATAATTTAAGAGACCACAAGAAAATAAAATACATATATCCATGCACATTATTTATTTTTTACATGTATAAGCAAGAGATTAACCACAGAAGAAGGCTTGAAATATCCAATCGTTTAGAGCCCTAAATCCAATCTCTAGTCTTGAAAAAGACACTTGAAAGCATTTCCTTAGACTTCAGAAGGAATGGAGACCTTGAGGAAATCTTAATCGAAGAGAGAACTACTTCCTTCGGAACTAAACCGGGGAAAGCTGAGTTGGTTGCCGCACTGGAAACGATTGACCTATATATTTAACTTAGCTTCAGAATAAATTATTTAAGCGTAAGGTTTTGTTGAAAAAAAGTGACGATTTTTTTCCAACAGTTTGTAACAAAAAAAACGCAATCGACTAAATAGCTAGAAAACCCCCATAAAATCTATCACATAATGCATATGCATAGTCCTTTTCTGTAATAAATTAGATTTATCGAAATATTTTTGTCGTGGCACCGCCACACGTCAAACTTACTGATAAATATAATCAGTAATCATTTCCCTCTATCGCCTAATTTATCACGACAAAAGACATAAATAGAGAACCCCCAGAAGGACATGTCGGAATAGAACTCAATAAATAATATTATCTCTAACACGCCTTCATTTTACAACAATATTTATTTAAATATGAATTAGTTGCACGAAATACTGTAAATTCTTTTTATTTTGTAACAAAAAAAATGCAATTTTAAAATTTAATATTTTGTATCCAATCCTTTAGCATCATAAACAGCTCTAGCTCTATCTTTAAAGCTCATTGCTAAACTTTGACATGTTTCTAGGCTTATATTGTTCCATTCAGTGATTATTAGCTGTTTCAGCTCTTCTTTGTTTTTGGGTGTTTTATAATGGCCCACAAAGTTTCAATCGGGTTCATATCAGGAGATTGTGAAGGCCATGGGAGTACTTTTATCTTTTTGTCCTGAAAAAGTTAGTTGTAGCTTTTGATGTGTGCTTCGGGTCATTATCTTGCTGAAAGGTATAGTCAGATAATCCCATGTTTGCTGCAGAAGATGGTAGATTGTTAAAAGAATGTTAATATAGTCCATAGAATTCATTTTTCCCTCAATAAAGACCAACTTTCCAACCCCTTGATATGAGAAGCATTCCCAAACCATTATGGAACCTCCCCCATGTTTAACTGTTAGGCTGAGATTTTTAAGGGCGAGACCTGTTTCTGGCTTTCTCCACACAGAAACCTTTCCATCGGAGTAGAAAAGATTAAATTTTGATTCATCAGAAAAAATATTGACATTACTTCTTCATCAGAAAGACTGTGGTAATCTTTAGCTAATTTATGTCTACTAATAATATTGTTTTTGCTTAGGAGAGGTTTCTTTATGGGAGAATAAGCGAAACGGTTATTCTTGCTATGCCATCTTTTTATAGTCATATGAGAAACTGTTTTTCTTCGCTCTCTTTCAATTTACCTGTTACCTTTCTAAGAGAAAGTTTTGGATTATTAAAAGTGATTTTCTCAATCAGCGATAAATCTTTGCTATCAAGTATATTTGGTCTCCCGGTCCTTTTTAAATGCTCAATCGATCCTGTTTCTAAGTATTTTTGAATGTTCTAGATACGGTACTGTGATGTACTGATACCTTTTTAGCTATGTCTTTTTGTAAAACGTTTTCATCATAAAGGTATAAAATCTTAGATCTGATCATAGGTGTGAGCTGCATAAGGGCATAATAATATAAGCAAAAATATATTTTAGAGAGAAATATTTTTTAAGAGAAATTTTATACTTTTTTTTAAAAAATTGCGTTTTTTTTGTTACAACTCAAAAATGTTTGTTTTTCTTAACAATCAACATTAAGAGGATTTGCACATAAAAAGTGTTCCCACAGAAAAATTACAAATATAAATCAACGTATTAAAATACATTTACTCTCTTTTTTGAGTATCACTTTTTATGTCTTATTGCGATTGCGTTTTTTTTGTTACAACTGTATATATCCGTGTTTTTATTCTTACCATATTCACACGAAATTGAAGGATGAAGAAACTGATTCAAATTAACCACTTTCAGCAAACCTATATATTTTCGTATTAAAAAACAAGGTTGTGTATGGTTATATGCCGTTTTTGACTTTTCATGCCTTTTTTTTAAAAAAAAGGGGGGTTTAAAGTCAATTATATTTCACATATTGAAAATTTTTATCACATTTAGGGTTTCTACAATTATTTTAAAAATCAATTAGATTGATCAATTTAAAATACACTAGTTTGCCGGATAGTTAATTATGTTCTGTTTTCAGCAAATAAAAAATTATACGTGATTTAATTTAATTGTAAAGTTTCTGCCAGAGAAATTACAAAATCAGTTGAGCCGATTCGGCTTATCAGCGTATAAGTTTTTATACATGAATTCACAGGTATCCATCATGCATGTTTCTCGTAGTTTCATATTGAATTTTAAACCTACGTTTTATATGTAACCATAGATTTTCAATATTCCGAGTGTACCATAGGATCATCAGGAGAAACAAAATTGAGACCATGATTAACAGTTAAATGTGTGTAATCTGGATCATCCTGCAGAGCAACACAAGACCTCCATTTATCGCTGATAATTATAGTACCAGGCAACACATGATCTGAAATTATGCGCAGTAAGGTATCAGCAGTTCTATCGGGCACTGGATAAAACATATCCTTTTTGCTACCTCTTTCTATCATTCCGCAGACTCATTGTGCATCTGTTACTCGACCTACATTGTTTTTCTTTTAAAAAAGTGGGGTTCATCAATTTAAACTGTTTTTGGAGTTCCATCAGAATTTAAGCCGCCAATTTGTGAATTTGAATTCATTGACAAAGCATCTCGGCAAGAGATTCGGCAATTGAGATTCCACAATGAGACAGTATTCTTATTTAGGTTGAGGTAGGACGATAAAATAGTTTGCTAATTCTCTCTCGACCAAAAGAACATAAAGACGAGTACATCTTCAAAGGATTTTTTTATATCCTAAAAGAATCAGTTCTAACGGAAAGTTATTTTCTATGATTTTGAGAACTGCAATACCAAATATATCCGTCGATGCTTTTTTGCAACCAGGGACATACTATTATTGCATGTACAGATCTTTGAATTTGAAATTAGGCCTGGGGATGACATTTCTCTCAGACAATCAAACTTTGTTTCTTTAAACGTTCTCTTAAAGCTATTTCTTGTAAAATTAAGGTTTAAAATCTCTTCCTGGGTTTTATCGTCATTGCCTCCTCTTCGTCTCCAACGTCAATAAATTTTTATCTTGACACTCTCATCTTAGGGGTTAAAATTTTTTACATAAAATCGTATGAAAATTCAAAAACGGCATATAACCATAAAAACCAAAAACAATTAAATTGCAACTTTTAATTTATTATATTTTTTTAATGAAATTAGTTATCATCATGTTTTAGTATAGTGTTGATGTTTCTAAAGGATTAAAATTGTTAAAATAAACTAAAAACGTGATATTTTGTGATTTCTATTTTATTCAGATTTGCTTACACTTAAAGTGTTGTTCACTATTTATCTATTTTATAGGTCTTTCTGCTTGTTTTATTGTTCTTTTTAAGTATAAACATTTTCTTTTATATAACATCTCAAAATACTTTTTTAAATTTTACAAACGCACATTTTTCAAGTATACAAATCTCCATAATTGTCAATGTTTTTTTAAAAAACTCTTTTTTATAAAATCGTTTAACGGTTAAAACATCCAAAGATCTTTCTTCGATTATATAATTTTTAACCTTGCAGCCACAATAAACACAACAGACGGAAGATCAAAAGACAATACAAGTGTCCTCTTACCTAGAAGCTTTGTTTGAGGATTATTAATGAACTCCTAAGAAAAATTGAACATCTGAACCCTTATCAAAACAATTTGACCAAGATGAAAGTTACATCCATTTAAAGTAGATTTATCAAAATGGGAATGTAAATGTTTGTAACTTCCTAGTTAAAAATTGATTTCTAACTACTAGTAACCTTTGGACAGTTTGTTTTTATCAAACCAAATATTTTGTCTATCGAATCCTCTCTTCTATTTTTCATGAAACAGTACATCACAGGCAAAAACGTTCACTTAACATTTATCTGAATAATAAATAACTGTTAAAGTGTTGAAAGGGCTGTCGTAAATGTTTCTTCGCAAAGTAGAATGTTTTATATTTCAAGGTGTGCGATGTTTGCTTCAGTTATAAATTTATCATTTACTCCACTATCAAAAAATTGATACTTCTTATTATCTGTAGTAGTTTGAAGTCCCAAAGGGATGTTGTAATCTTTTACTGCTGTGAATTTATTTTTACTTCTTTCATCTGGTACATAGCTATTAAGTTTCTTTAAATTTAGAGGAATCTTTATAGATTTTGATTATCCTTTATAACATTTACTACTAAATTCCTCGATGATTCGTTTGAATTAAAAACCCTGATCCTTATTTTTTCTTTAAGCAGTGTTCGATGATGTTTTTCTTTATCTATAATATGGTTATATTAAGACCCACAATACATTTCCAACATCATGTTACACCCTCGCTTATCGCAGAACCAATACTTCTTGCCTGGCTCAGTATGTGATGGTTGTAGAAACAGTCCTCGTAATCAATTTTATCTCCTTCTCTTATGCTCTTTATAATTTTCCAATAAGATTTATTTTCATTTTAGGGGTGAAAAATGGACCCAACTACGAATATTTCTTAAACTCTTGAAAATAAGAAAACAATTAAAAGTAATTTTTTAATAAATAGGTGTTTTTTAAATTTCAAATAGTATGCTCCGTTTATTCATCTATTTCGCCATATTTAAAACTATTTTCATTCAATTTGTACCTTAACTAAGGTTTATGATGATATTATACATAATAGATGCTATGTATATTTCAAGTTCTAGGGTGGATCAACCAGGTTTATTCATTTACTTGGAATCTGTTAATAATATATCTTGTATATCTTCTATTTCTTTTATTCCTTGAACTATATCATCTCTGATATCAAGATGCTTGTTGAAAGTATCGTTTAGGATATTAAATATAATCTTGAAAAAAAATCTGTCTTGACCTACAGACATTCATTTATCAAAATCGATCATTGGTTTGATCTGATTGTCATTTTAAACTAATAATCTCGTGTTTATAGATTTCTTGCCCTGTTAACAATTTCTTAAGTGGTTCGTGCAGATTATCTATTTTAAAATGATCACCCAGAACCCACCGATCTCGAAGCTTTTCGTTATCATATTTGAGTCGATTTTCTTGGCAAATCTGTAATATATGTAACCGGTCTATTATATGGTCTTTTGACATTTCGTGTTTTATTTCGGTTCTGTTCGTCTTCAATTGCTTCTGCCATCCATTTATTAATTCTGTCTCCATAGTATTGTTGAAATGATCGATTTATCAAAACATCTAACATTTGTAACAAAGGGGTCATCCATTTTGGTACTAAGATAATAAACACATTATAATTTATATATTTATCATCAAGCTTCAAGTATGCAGAAAACGAATCAATGATAACCAACACTGACTCTCGTGCAAATTTAGTTTCCCATCTCCACAGAATATATTTCTCAAAAAGAGAATGCAAGTTCTTCACACCAAAACCAGTCCTGTTTACAGCTACAAATATATTTTTCGCATCTGCAGGCTTTCGACAAATCTTCCACCAGCTGAAATTATTGGCGTATAGGTAAATCGCTTTATAGATGTAGAAGCTTTAGATATTACAGTCAGATCATCCCAATGTAACACTATCTTTTGATTTTTCTCGGTGTCCAAATTATACTTAATGTGACCATTGTGAAACAAAGAATTTAATTTTTTACAGTAACATAATTTTAATATGTAACGACCTTAAATAGTTAAAACCAAGTCAAACTGTATAATAAGTGTAAATTACTCAAAGCATAAAAAGTAAGTCTTTATTGAGTATATTTCTTAATCAAATAATCCGTAATCTTAGGATTTCTTTTACTTCTAATCGAATCTTTCAATTAAAAATTTTATCGATCTTATCAGACAAATTGTTGTTCAAGAACCACATTTACATTAAGTGAGAACCTCTCGATGATTAATTTCATTTTTTACACAATCTTCGGATTGTGTAGTTAATTCCGTATCATCCCGTTCTAAGAATCCACCCTGAGATGCTTTTAAAGAAGCTAGGAATAAAGAATCATCATCAATCAATTCTGCGCATATTGAAAAGCCACTATTAGATACAACTTATTTATTTGACACCGTGTCATCCATCATGATTTGCACATTTTTCAATGACTTCTTAAAGCAATTCATTATTGTGCATTCAGCAACGTTGTTCCAATCTTTGTTATAAAAGTCATTGCGTCATATATAGGGGATCTTTTTTCCCACATCCTTGTTAACCAAGTTTTCATTGTTCGGATCATCCTCTTCTAATACCTTCATCAAAGTGTTTATTATGGTTGTACTGCATCCAGGGGTTGCATCCCGCGTTTTTACGCTTTTAGAGTGATAGATGAAGGATCAGGAGTAATATTACATTCTGATGGTGATTTTGGTTTTAGAAGACCACGAAAAAAATCTTCAGGTTCATATATCTCTTGTACAAATCTTTGAAGATTTTATTCTTTCCTGCTCACATGGGGTTTTCAGAGATGCCACATTGGGTGGAAAAAGGTGATTTCTACATCTGAATACTCTGCATCGATTGGATGAACGGTTGTGTTGTCCAAAATTAGTATTATTTTACGATTTTCTTCCTTCATAGCTTCATTTATTGATAAAAACCACTCATCAAAGCTGGACAAAGCCATCCAATCCAAGCTTTAGAGTTACTTTTATAGGCTAGATTAAGATTGTTGATCTTTCTTGATTTAAATTATAACGGAGGGTTTGGACTTGACCACTTTAACTGGTTTCATTCTTCCTTCCATACTTACAAAAACAAAATCTTAACCTTTCTTCTGGAAACTTTCATGGTGCCTTGTTTTCTACGTTTACAACTAATGTACAGTTGGAATCGTGTCTCTAGAACAACCCAGTCTCATCTGTGTTAAAAATATCTTTAGGTTGCTACTACTCTATTTTGATTTGTAAAAATCTTTAAAATTATCCATGGAAGTAAGATCTACACATCCAGACTCTCTCACAACAGAACGTAATTTGATCTTGTCTTCCTCTGAATTTCTGTATGTATCTCTAAAGCTTTAAAACTTTCAATTATATTTTTTGCAAGATTAAGAGCCATTTATTTTAAATTTTCTTTTGTGATTAAAAAATTTCTTGCTATTTCGTTCTGAAACAATTCATATAATTCTTACTCAACTATATATATGTGTCTTGGTTTGCAGTCTATTCAGTATTACATTCAAGTAAAAAAACAATGTAACTCAACACTGTTCTTCAAGATGGTGTTAACAGATCCAAAGGAAATATGAAACCTTTTTGCTAATGATCTCTGTAAAAAACGAAAAGTGTTTGTTTTATATTCTAAAATTTCCACATTTTCATGGACATTTAATTATTTTCTTTTTCTGTATTCATAATACAAGGACAAAAAAAATTCAAAAAGAAAAATTTTCAATTTCATATTCATATTTAAAAATTTTTCGATTTAATGTGCACTTAGTAGGGGTTATGGAATAAAAATATGATTTTTTTAATGTTCAAATCAGAGGACGTTCACATTTGGGAGATCTGAATGTATAAAATTTTAAAAGCACCAAATTAACGTTTTTCAAACGCTCGGGATTCTTTGATTCCCCTAGCAACAATTGAATAAGCCTTTCACCAACATGGTTTACGCCTAAAATCAATGTAATCCTAGTTTTATTCTCCTTTATGCTTTATTATCCACTTTCTTATCTAATGCATATGGTTTCTGTAAGATGTATTTATATATAAACTGGTTTCGTTCATATTAAAAACATCTTGTTTTTAATATGTTTTTAATTTAGATTCGATTTAAATTAATTTTTAAAGAGGTTTCTGTTCTCGAAGATTCCCCCTAAAGTGATATTTAACCTAATGATTGACACTTAACAAATTTTTTGACAAATATTCTGTCATCTTAACGTTATTGTTCCCATTAATTTCCTTGTTTCTATAGCCAAATCATAAATTGTTTTTTTACATATAGAAATTGTCTTATCTCTTAATGAACTAATCTTTTCCAGTGGACATATATCAAAATAAATATAGTTAGGACTTCATCGTCTGTCACGGTAGAATCTCTCCAAAAGACTCTTAACATGAAATTGTTTTTTTAATAAAAGTCATATTATTTAAATTGTTTTTTCTTATATAGTTTTAAACAGGTTTATAAATCAATTGTCTTTTAATAAAAGTCATATTATTTAAATTGTTTTTTCTTATATAGTTTTAAACAGGTTTATGAATCAATTGTCTTTTTGATCGCAATAAATTCCCTTTGATGAATCATCTATTGGTTTATGTATTGAACCAACCATGTGGTACTATATATCACAAATTGTCTTCTTTGATTCCTAATTTTTTCTATTCTCTAAAGAACTATCGACTTGGTTCAACTTTGTCAAATGTATGATGTTTTTAATAGATCTTGCTACAGACCTTGTAACATTATATCTGTCTATATTTATGAACGACAAACCCGTTCTACCATTAATCTCCACAGTAATTTTTTCTAAGAGAGACATTTTTGATTTTTTTTTTGATTTTTGGTGTCATAAAAAATTATTAAAATACGTTTAAAAGAAATGAACAAAAATTTAGTCGAAATTTGCCATATAAAAGTAAGAATTTCAAAAAAGTGGTCTTAAAAATTCTACACTGAACACAAAAAAACAAAGCATAATTGTTGTTAATTAATCCAAGATAAATAGTCTTATAAATATGTTATTATATTATACTATTTACTATATGATGCTTGAAAAAGTAGTAATTTAATCGGATATTTAAAAAATTCAAAAAAATTGATTTTCAACATCTTTTCACATGTTATTTTAAATTGTATTTTCTTCAATAAAATTACAACTTATTATACTTCTATTATTCCATAAGTACTAACTTTGGATGGTATGGTAACAAAATAACACGATATGTACAAAAAAAGCCTGAAATACCTGTCCGGATAGAGGCCTACATCCAGTCCCTTGTCTTTAAAAAGACGCTGGAAAGCATATCTCATGACTTCAGAAGAAACGGAGACCTGGATTAACTCTTGCGCGAAGAGAGAACTGCTTGTTCCGAAACTAAGCAGGAGAAAACCTAATTGGGTGCCACTCTGGAAATAGCTAATGCATAGTCTAGAACAATTGGCTTCATAATTAAAAAACAACTTATTATAAATTCTGAGTGTTGGAACTAAACATCTTTTATTGGAATTAACTTTGTATTTATGTTTACTGTCATGATAGATTAGAAAAGTAATATCAATTAGTAATATTATAGACCGATTATGATAAAGTAGAATAGACAAGAACAACGGCATAAGTGACACCAACGCAATTTATAAGGCTGATTCCCCTACACTGAGCATGCATAATTTAAATAATAGTTTGTTTTTTTCTCAGGCAAAAAAAGACTATGAAATATCTAAAATAATGAACATAGCTACAGAAACGTTATATATATCATCATAAAGTTTGCTTTATCACATAGTACTAAACGTAAAGTGGGTTGAGAAAGATCGAAATCCTTGGTCCTCAAAAGGTTAAAAACTCATTAATGTCACCAATGAGAAATCGGACATTAGCACAGTAAAACGATAGGTAATATACAAGTAAAAACGGATAAAGATGTTTTTTGGATACTATAGAGAATTATTCAAAAGAAAATGGTTTTTATTTAAAAAAATATCAAAAGGTCGGATTTAACAAAAAAATACAGCTGAAAAGAAAGGAAGTCTGTAAAAAGTGACTATATAAAGAGTGTATATATTAGAATAATGTAATTTTGGCGACGAAATAAAGTTAGATCTGTACAATACTACTAAAAAAAAAGAAATTATGAAAAATAAAGGAGACTCGGCGAACCCAAAACATATCAAACCTACAGTCAAGTTTGATGGTGAAAATAAAATGTTTTGAGGATGTTTCTGCAATCAAGACCTAGATAAACTAGTTGATATTGTGGAAAATGAATAGAATCCAATACGTGTTCCTATTAGCCGATAATTTCAACCCATCTGTCAGTAAATTAAATAAAGACCTTCATTTTTTAGCATATTAACTAAAGCTTGAATTAAAAAATGGGAAAATATGCACAGGGGGCAATTTACGTTAAAAAAATTGAGAGTTGTTTGGGCTCATGGAAAGAAATAAAATAAAATGGCAATTGCGTTTCATAAAAATACTTATTTGCGCTTTTAAAATAACATTCAACTTAAAAACATGATATACAGACATCATAATTAATTATTGAAATGAAGAATTGATTTGTCACGGTTTTCAACGATTGTCTTTTTTCTGAAAAGATATTTCTGTGCGAAGAAAATGCTCTTTTCACAAAAGCGCTGTTTAAAGATACAAAAGTAAATACTTTAGAAGCTATTGAGCATCTCATCTCATTAAAATCCATGAAATATTAAATGTCGGAGTTTTGGATAAAGAAGCATCAAGATATTACCCAACTACTTGTCTTTGTGATATTTAATCAAACAATATTCTAGAAGTCTACGTGGTCTTCTGTGATTAGAAATGTGCTTTCCAATTTATAATCTTATTGGGAAGAAAAGAATATTTCTTGGTAAATCTTAATTAGTTTTCAAACTCTGCAAAATTCATAGTCTCAGGGATTTTTGTTCCGTACTTAGTATCAATGGCACTTAAAAAACATATAGCTGCATAATTATCGCATAAGTATACTGTAAAGTTTATCCAAATTCCCCACAGAATAAGAATTTAAAATGTTGGAGTCTAGCCAGAGAGGTCTGGAGAGATCAGCTCAGATGAGTGTGTTTACAAAATAAGACAACAGATAAATAATAGCTGATATCAGATATCAAAATGTTATATCATTGGTTCATGGTTTAAATAAAACTATATAAGGGCTTTATTCTTTAAATAGATAGAAACATCTTCTTAGGTGAGTCGAATAAGTGTCCTCACTGTGGTAAAGCGACTAAAACAGCCGATCATCTGGCGTCTAAGTGCGAAAAGATGCTTGGTAACGACTACACAAGGAGGCACAACGAGGTGTTGAAATGTATTCACCTTCTCCTTTGTAACAAGTACGGGCTTAAATCCACGAAGAAGCTTAGGAACCACTCGGTCCAAGAGATCACTTCCAATAAGTACGTAGAGATCAGAGTCGATACATTTGTAAAGACAGACACCAAGGTCAAGCATAATCGCCCTGACCTCATTGTCATAGACAAGAGAGGGAAGGATATCTTGATTGTCGAAGTCGGAATTACGTCATT
>SBJO01000191.1:0-12465 GCA_015832245.1 Nosema granulosis
AAATTGAAGAGAAAATTTATAAAAATACAAAATTGGAAATTGAAGAGAAAATTTATAAAAATACAAAATTGGAAATTGTAATTTTAGGAATTCTACTAAGAAATGAGGAGAATTTAGACGAAATTTATAAAAAATATAAAATTGAGGAGTTTTGTAACTTAAGCCAACTGAAAAGGGTACTAAAAAAGAATCCTAAAAAGAATCCTAAAGAGGAAGAAATTAAGAAAGATAAAAAAATTACAAAAATGAAGATAGAAAAATCTATAGAATATTTAGAAAAACAATTTCTATAGAGAAAATTAAAATTTCTATTAGTTTACCACTTTAGTAAAAATAGTACTATAGTTTACCACTTTAGTAAAAATATTTAGATCTCTTCTTCTATAATTTTTTATTTTATAAAAGTTTGTTTCTGTGGTTCTTTATCATGTGGTTTATTAGACATCTTTTATAGACATACTTAGCTCCACAATACGTACACGAGTATTCAGTGTTCTTCTCAACCATCGGTATATTGGGGTTGTAGAACATCAGCTCTCCTACTTCGCTGTTAAGACTCTTGAAACGTATTTTCACTACCTTCTTCTTGGGGATGGTCTCGGAACTGTGTCTCTTGGTAAGAATCTTCGCTTGTCTAAGGAATCCCAGAAATAGGTTTGCATCCTCTTGGGTAGCTCTTTTATGCATCTTGGGTCTGATATGAAATTATAAATAATTTAGCAATAACCGTAAATAAGGTAAATTAATATAAAAATGGTATAATTAAGAATTGAACTTGAAATGATGGGAAACTGACCGAGAATGAACTAGTAATTGAGAAATAAATATTGTTTAAACAAATTTATACGTTTAAAATTATCCTTAAAATATTTTATAAAGTTAACACTATTAAAATTATCCTTAAAAATTCTATAAAAAAAATAATCTATAATAAAAATAATCTAAAAATAATCTTAAAAATTTTCAACACTTAATTTTGGGATATTTCATACTTGCTATGTTAACAAACTTCACCCTATTCTTCTTATTCTCTGCTTCTCTCTTTATCATCCTTGCTACACTAGCTATCTCCTCAATGGACTCTAGGTGCATCTCTAGCATACTCCTTTCTTCTAATATAAAACTGTACAGAACTGGATTGCTTCTTAATATAAACAGTATCGTATACAAAATATCCAAACCTACTTGGCTACTCGTCTCGAGAGACCTACTCAATAACTTCTTTACAACATCTCTCATGAAACTTGCACTTAGATCATCATTATTGTGGAGAACTGTAGCCAAAAAATACAAACTCTCCTCGTCTATAAAATCACTTTTCATTAATTTTTCATAAAAACCGTTAAACTTAAAATCATAATTTTTCATAACGAAGTAAATAAATTTGTAAATAAATAACGGTAAAGTGTCACTGGTGTTGTTTTTAAGAAGCAGTACAATTACATTTCTGGGGTCTCTCATGTGCACAAGTAAGTCGTAAAGCAGTTCTACAAACTCTTTGAGATGGGTCTCTTCTAGAATAAAGTAGGATTTTACCAATAAATCATCAATTTGGTAATCATCCATTGGTTGGGCAGATGCTATTTCTTTTAAACACCCTAATATTTCTCCTTTGTCTCCTTCTCTTACGATTTGTTTTAAGCTGAATCTTATCATTGTGTGGGGTTTGTCAAATTTTGATAAAAATTTGTTTATAAAAATATTACTTTAAGAATTAAATTGAAAGTTGAAATAATGTGTTCTCTTAACGTTGCTTTGTATTTATCTGTTTTAAAATCAATTTCTACTAGATAATCTGAATAAATATTTAAAAAATCATCTTCAAGATTTTTGTTTTTTTGTGAAGTTTCTAAAAGGAGAGGATGCCCATACACATACACATTGAAAAAGAATATAGATAGATCAGAATACGATCCATCTAAGACACTCCTCCCATCTACAATATCTTTAAACCCATTTTCTTTTATAAAAAAGTCATTTTTCATTGTTAATATTACTTTTTCTATAGTTTTATCGGTTTCTGAGTAATTTTTGTAGAGTTTTGGAAACAATTTCATTCTATTTTCTTGTGAAGATAAAGATATTAAAAAATCTGATAAACAATCTAACAGAATCTTTTGGGTGTCTAATTTAGTACTACTAGCTTTATATAAGCCTTTACTTATTGGAAACTTGTTTAGAACACACCCAGGCACTTTTTTTACCACATTTTCCCTATTTCCTAAGATCTTTTTAATATACCCAAATACACTCATTTCTTAAAATATAAAATGACAACTTATAATAATGTTAAAAAAGGGAGAAAAAGGTGATTTGTTAATAAATTGATAAAGGAATGAAGTATTGTGAAGATAAAATTTTAAGTATAAAAAACATTTTCAGTGTAAAAAAACATATTAAATTTAAATTTTCAGTATAAAAAACATATTAAATTTTCAATATAAAAAGCATATTAAATTTTCAATATAAAAACATATTAAATTTAAATTTTCAGTATAAAAAACATTTTAAATAAAGATTTTCTTTTAATTTAGTTTATACGTGTTAAGTCCTTGCTAAATATTTCAAGAATGACATTGTAAGAGCTTCCCTCGAAGTATCCATGTTCAACTACTCCACATATATTCTTTATTTTGTTTATGAACTCATAGTTATACTTAACATCGAAAATCAAGTTGCCATTGTCTGTAAGAACTGGGCCATGTTTGTTGGTCCCAGTGCGTAGTGAGAATGGTAGGCCTGTTTTTACTAGAATAGATCGGATGTAGTTTAGTGATTGGGGAATGATCTCTATTGGTACATAGCAGTTCTCAAAGTTGTCTCTAAACTTATAGTCTTGTGCTATGATCATTACTTCTCTACTCATTGAACAAAGAAGCTTCTCATTCGTTAGAGCACCCCCCTTTCCCTTTATGAGGTTTCCTATGTTGTCGAAGTAGTCAGCACCATCTATGTATAAATCCACAGAGGACACTAAAGCTAATGGCGTTGTTTTTAAATTGTACTTGTGTAGGGCTATCATTGTTTGGTAACTCGAAGCTACATAAGTTTTGTCCTTGTTTAAGTACTTTATAAACTTCTCTACAGTGCTTCCTGTTCCGATTCCTATGATTTCCTTGTCATCAGTACAATTAAGAATCTTCTCTTTCATCCCAACAAATTAAGAAGCCTTTATAATCTTTTTAGCACCAATCAGCTGACGAAACAATGTAAGATCAAATCAAAATAGAAAAATGTCACAATTTTAGATTTTCTTGTTTAGATATTAAAGGTTAATCTTTAATATATTAGATTAAGAATAATCTTATTTTTTAATATTTGACCGTATGTCAAATTCCAAATCGTTTGTGTTCGTTTTGATTGAAATCATTATGTCTATCGGCTGTTTACTTGTTTTTGCTATGTCGTAGATCTTCCTATCTACTACTATCTCGAACACTACCTTGTCTTCACTGGCTTCTAGCGGGATATTGTAAACATGTTCGTTGTTGGACATTAGTGATTTGTTTGAGACTCTACTTAAAGACAAATAGACCTATTAGAAAATTTAGCGTATGATTTTACTTGAGTCAAGATATTGGATGATCCAGGGAGGTATTTAATAAAGAGAGTCTTTTCTATATAGAAATTAATAATTTTACTTTTTAAAATATATTTTTTCACCTGTCATTTCCCCCAAAAAATGTACAAGTGCAGTTTTGAAGAGAGAAAAATTTCAAAAAGAATGAAACTAATAAAAAGAGTCCGAGAGAATTACGTTCGAGACGACATCCCCTGTGGATTTGATTGTTGCATGCACAATGTTTATGATGATTTTGTGGTATTCTCAATCATCACTGAGGAGATTATGAAGAAGAACATAGCACTACTTAAGAGCGAGTTTATAAGACCAATCATATGTCACAGCATTTTTCAAAGGCTTTCGCACGGAGAACAGCGCAAAATTAAAGAGCTTGTGAATACGAAAAAATACTTTATTTTCTACGATAATTTTTGTTCAAAAACATGTGGCAGAGGTGTAGAAGGTGTGTTGGAGTACTACAGCAACCATTTACCAGAGAAAAAGTTTGTAATTTTGAATGAAGACAATTTAGCAGGCTATAGCCAATTCTTTGGAGGATCCAAAGAGGTCGAAGATCTAGTTATGAATGTGAAGGAGGCCGAAGAGACGGTTTATGAAGAATATTATAAATCACCAGAAGCTCTCTTGAATGAAGGGAGGTTGATTAGAAGCAAACTGATGGTAGACGCTTTCAGTTGGTTCAATGGGAGTGTCTTTGAGAATAATAAAAGAATACGAATTCTAGGTAGAAAGAATATGAATAGAGCTATTCACGGAGATGAAGTTTATGTCGAGCTTATAGAAGAAGTCGTAGAAGATGCTTTGGGAGACATTGAAGAAGATTTTGAAGAACAAAAAATTAATATTGAAAAGAACGAAAATACAATGGCAGATGTTTTGTTTGGTAAAGTAGTTGGAATACACAAAAGATCTAAAACTGAATTGATTGGTACTATTATAAATAATACTGTGAGTGGAGATGGTCCACAGAATGTTTTAGTTCTACCAGTAAATAAAAAGTATCCACCAATTAGAATAAGAACAGGACAGGTAGACGAATTGGTTAATAAAAGACTGATGGTAGAGTTAGAAGAGTGGGAGATAGACAGTAGATACCCCACAGGACACTACTTCAAGAAATTATATAATTTAGGAGATAAAGAAGGAGAGATAGAATGCATTTTACTGTCGAATGGTGTTAATTATTTCAAAGACAGGTGGGTAGATTTGTTTGCAAAGGCTTCTACAAACTTCTACGATCTTGAGACACTAAAAGTGCTGAGAGGTGAGGAGAGCGAGTTTTATAGCCTAATTCCTATCTATCAGGAGGTGCAAGAAGGACTGAGGAGAGATTTGAGACACTTGAAGATCTTTAGTATAGATCCCCAGGGATGTACTGATGTAGATGATACGATGCATGTGAAAGTCCTGGAGAATGGCAATTATGAGTTTGGTGTACACATTGCTGATGTAACACAATATGTAAAACCTGATTCTCTACTTGACAAGATAGCCCAAGATAGATCTACTACTGTGTATCTGCCAGATAGAAGAATAGACATGCTACCAGAATTTCTAAGTGCTGGCCTTTGTAGTCTGCTAGAGAACCAAGAGAGAGCTGCTTTCAGTGTAATTTGGGAGGTTGATGTGAATATGAAAATCCTAAAGAGAGACTTTTTTAAATCTTTGATAAAGTCGAGAAAGGCCTTTTCGTACGAAGAAGCTCTGAGAGTAATCGAAAATGAGCCATCTAATGAATTCTACAAAGAGTTGGTCCAGCTTTCTAAAGCCTCTCAAATTCTAAGAGAGAGGAGACTAGAAGGAGGAGCTTTGGATCTTTCTACTTCGAAATACGAAAGAGTAGATGGTAAGCTTGTTCTTAAAGACCAACTGAGTACTTATTCTTTGGTAGAAGAGTTTATGCTGCTTGCTAATATTGCAGTGGCAGAATTTATCTACGAGAATGTGCCTGAAAAAAGCCTGTTGAGAAAACATCCACCACCTTCGTCGTACGATTTGCTACTTCCTATTGATATTTCTTCTACTAAGAATATAAACAATGCTGTAAAAGACTTCAGTCCTGAACAGAGAGAAGTCTTCAAGAAAGTTGTAACAAAGACTATGAATCAAGCCATCTACATACTCTCAGACGAATCTTCTGACTTCTTCCACTATGGGCTAGCTGTCTCCCTCTACACACACTTTACATCTCCGATCAGAAGATATGCTGATGTTGTCGTGCACAGGCTCCTCACAGAAGTTATCTTCTCTAAAATCGATAACAGCAATATTCCATCTATAAAAAGAGTTAAACAATCTCAAAGCTCTTCTATCAGCAGAGAGGTAGTAGATAATATCAATTTCAGACACAATAGTGCTAAGAGATGTGGTTGGGACAGTGCTGTTCTCTTTACTTACTTGGCAATTAGAGAGATAGAGCCAGAGACTGTGGCTTTTGTTACTGAGATCAAAGCTAATGGTATTATAGTGAACATTCCTGAATTTGGATTGGATACGTACATTATGGTAGAAGGTGAATTCAATGTTTTTGATAAATTAACAGTAAAGATTAATAAAGATGACGAACTCTTCTTTGTGCGTAGAAGATTTAATATTACAATCTTGTGATAAATAAAATATAAAAATTAACCGATATTTTAAAACTGATAGCTTTGAATTTACTTGTTGGAATTAACAAATTAAAATACATTTTATTGATATTTTAAAACTGATAAAAAATATATTATTGATATTTTACTGATCTTGTTTTAATTTAATAGGCTCAGATTGATATCAAAAATTATTTGTTAACCACATTGTTCATTTCTTAGCGTAAAACGGTTTAATTAATTATTTTTTTATTTAAATAGAAAATGTGCAATAGAATTCTATAGTAAGGTAGATTCAAATACAAATAGATTATTTTATCTAGAAAATAAATATCTTATCATCAAAAATATTTTTAAATTTTTGTAATGATGACTCATCGACAAGAATAGAAATTTGTTGACATACAAATTCTTATAGCATATTAAGGATGTTTAACAGCAAGCAAACCGGCCTGTTTTACATATTCACTTCGTGATTGTTGATTAATTAAATTGAATATATCTATCTAGATTAAATATAATTAACCCATGGATGAAAAAGAATATGATACTGTTATAGGTTTACTTAAGCTTAAGAGTATGAACAAATCCCAAACCCCTCACGTAAAGTCAAAAAAGACACTAAAACAGAAAAGGATCCTGGAACGTGTTTTTCAGATCACCTCCTATCCATCTTCAATCACACAGCAGGATATTTCCATTATCTTGAACATTCCCCAACGAAGTGTACAAATATGGTTCCAGAATGCTAGACATAAATTGAAAAATAGAACCAATAAAGATGAATTGCTTGATGATAACAATGAAATCCCGCCTTCTGTCCTGTTCAAACTTGTAAATGATAATAAAATATAGAAAGTAACTTAAAATTATAAAATTAAATTTAAAAATACAAAATTAAATTTAAAATTTTGTTTGATAGATTTTTAATTTAATTTATAAATTTGAAAAATTGAAAACTTTTATGATATGTAATTAAAAACGGTTTTTTTTTTAATTTTTACATAAATACCTGTTAGTTTTTGTAAGAAAGATAGGTGTGGTATCTTTAATAAACTTCTAATTATATTCTTAAATACACTGTGGTATATTATAGAAAGGCAAGGGTTTCGCTTATAATTTTTTTTGTTTTTTAAATAAACTCTATAGACATTTTGAATATTTTTATTTCTTTACTGCTAAAAATTTTATCAAAAACAATAGATCGAAGTTATAAAGAACGTAATCTTATGGCTTATATTCTTCTATAAATTATTTTTTTAAAACTTTATATATATTTTCTAAATCGAAAGCCAACACAAGAATAAATAGAGATTTTTATTTGGAACAAATATTTTCTGAAGCTTTTGATTTTTTAATTATAAATATTTGTTCTTCTATTTTAAAAGTTAAATTTTAACACCTTAAATAATAAACTTAATATCAAGTTTCTGGATTCAAAATAGAATATTTATCATTTTTTTGATTATAATGGATTTTATGTGGCAATTAATCAATCTATAAGATGTAATCTATCGAAAACTTTAATGGAACTGTATTGGCAAAAAATTACGTTGTTTAGAGTATAGATATCTTATTCTATTTGTTTTCAGGATAATTACTGTAGATAAAGCTGTTTAAGATATTTTTACTGGTTTCTTGATGTGTCTACTAATATCTAGATCTTTATCAATTTATTATCAATAATTTTTAGTTTTTTTTAATAAATAGAAGTACTTAAAAAGAGACTGGGTTATTAATAAAGAGGTTTTGACAATTTCTGAACAATTTTGTAAAACATATTAAAAATCAGTTAGAGCTTTTTTGTTGAATTAAAATACTTTTTTGATATTATGTGTTCATCTTGTTTCTTTTTAATTAAATAACGGTATTGCTTTTTTAACTATTTATTAAGTGTTAGGTACGGCTACATGCAATTATAAGATGTCTAACCTAAGGATACAAAGAACCAATTCATATAACAAGGATAATGTAGGGACGGGTATAATATACTATGTTAAAGTATCATAACATGACAAAATTCTCATTGTTGATAAGAAGAGATTAAAATCATAATCATCGGGGTCTTGATAGCCAACTAGATCTCTCTATAGTGTAAAAAATTAAAACTACGTAGATATGACCTCTATGCCAATGATCTTGGTTACATCTATAAGTGTAAGATGAAGAATATTTTTTGCGTGATAAATTGGTACGATATGGTGATAAACTTTTACAAGAAGTGTTTTAAAGAACTGAACACATGGTATCACTTTATAAAATTTATCAAATCTTTTTTATTAAATAATATCTTGATTTTAAATCTCTAGACCTAAGATGTGGATTGGATACTTACGATTTGTAAGATCAAAAGGAAAAAGAACCAGACTAGTAGTTAACTACTCCTCCTAACAACATTTAAGGAAAGATAAAACAACATAATAAATTTATTTTTGGTATATGAATTTTTAATGTAGTTAACTACTCCTCCTAACAACATTTAAGGAAAGATAAAACAACATAATAAATTTATTTTTGGTATATGAATTTTTAATGTAGTTAACTTCTATTTTAGGAAATATTCGCTCTGATGGTCCTACACTACTCAAAAAACTTCTATAATTGGGGATTTTTGTATAGAAATAATTTTTACCCTCTATTTTATGACTATTATTTTTATTACCCCTCGTAAAAGAGTTTTCGGAGAAAGAAAGAAAAAAATTGAAAAGTATGTAGCAAACAATAAGAGAAGCTAAGAGAGATTTATCTAAAGGTACAAAATTTCTAAGTTTGGCGTATCAAAACTAAAAAATAAGTTACAAGGACAATAAGATAAACACGATAATCAAATAGAGAAGAATTACAAGAACGATTATTTGAAGATATGGATAATCAAACACTAGAAGTTTTTTCCTTTTAAGAAGGCTTTCAATAGCGATCAATGGCTTTGATTAAAAAATGTAGCTTTAAAATAGTATTAAAGTTACAAAAATGATTCTAAAGCATCGCATGGTTGGCTTGAAAATTTTATCAAGAACACAAGTAAGGACCGGTGAAATATCGGCACCCGACTTTTTTAAAACACCCGACTTTTTATGATATTTTTCTACCCCTTTGTAATGAAACAGTTATTTTATCAAAAGCATTTCAATCTTTACTAAAAGAAACTGACTGCTTTAAAATCATAAACAACGAGTTAATCTTCATTGATTGCAACAAAGTTCTCACATATTCTTCGAAAGAAGTAACAAAAACGGTGAGGATGCATTTTAAATATAAAATACACCTCAAATGCACAGAAGAAAAAGGTATAAAAAACGTTATAAGAGACATGTTCTCTTACCGTTACTAACCAAACATTTAGTAAAGCATTAGTCGAGGCATTTACAGTGTCAAACATTCTACTATTTAAGCTACAAAATCCCATTTTAAAACAATCTCTACACGAATATACAAACAAAATCATTCATGATGAATTATATTATCGTAAAATGGTGGTTTTTCTTTATATGAAATTCGCAGAAAAGAGGTTTTTGAAAAGCTTAAGAATTAAAATATCTATATTATGTTTGATGAAACTACTGACGCAAACGGTCGATATATTCTTAATGAATGGCGGGATATGTTGTAAAACACCAATAAATGGTGCCTACTTGCTTCGAAGCGTTAAGCTGAAAAAACAAACAATGTTACAGTAAATCAAGATATTTTTAATCTTTCGATTGATTGTTATGATAGAAAATTGGACTATGATAAACACCATTTGGTTGTCTTCGATGTTGTTCATATGGAGTTAAAGCAGTAAAAGGGTTAAAAGAATCTTTAACATGTTACTTGTTTAGACATATGCTTCAGAGACTATGTGAAAAACTTAGAAATCTCTCCCCACTTTCAAATATTGTAAGTTTCGGGTTAAAAATAAAGAACACCAAGGCTTTTAAAGAACAAATGAAATTAAGATTGCCCATATTTACTATCATAACAAGATGGGAACATGGCTTAATTTTATGTCTGAAATTATTGAAAATCATGATCTATACAAGCTGTTTTTAAGTGAGCTCGTCAAAACTAAACCAGATCTGCATTGCTTGATGTTTTTACTAGTGCGAATTTTATTTTTGAACTTGACAAAATTAAAAAAGTAACATTCCTTTCTCGATCAATAATAAAACTCGAAAGAAAGGATTTGTCAACAATAGAACAGATAAATATACTAAAGCAAGTGGAAAGTAAAAACTTAGAATGTATTTTGAAAGAAATATTTATAGCTTTGTTTAACACCCCCCTTTGAGCTCTTTTTATTCTCTGCATGATATTCTTTGTGCCTATAAAGATAAGTTTTCTTACATTGTCCCTCTTATAACAGTTGATGTGGAACGCAGTTTTAGTAGGATGGGAAATACTAAATATTTGAGGAGAAATGCGACGATTGAATCTATGGAAGCTCTTTTTTTCTTGTATTTTAACAAATTTTAACCATTAATATAGGTTGAACTGAATTTTCTAACAACAAAAACCCCGACAAATTGTGAATTTTTACATGGAAATACCGCCTATTTACCCGGAAAATTATTGTTTTTTAAGACTGCTGATATTTCACCGACCCTTAGTTATTACATTCCATCTAAACTGTCCCCTCAATATTTAACCCTTTAATTAAAGGTTAGAATATTTCTAAAGGACTTTAAAACATCGAAGCTTTGTTTATAAAGTTGATTACTTAAAGTTTTAATATTCTTTAAGTTGATTTATATTGTAAAAATCATTTAAAGAATATTGTTGGAACAGAACATGGGTTTAATAATTATAAAATATTTTAAGAGAAACATGATAGAGACGGTTTCAACATTAGTGAAGGTTAGAAGTATAATACAAACATTCCTACAAATATCTCAAGAGGTTGTAACCTCTTACTGAAAAAGACAAGCATTTTTGATGGTAAAAACTTGGAAATATTTATAGAAAATGAAAGGGGGAAATAAAGGCAGTTAATAAATTCTCGCGTGGTCTTAGCTCTAAATTCAATGATATATAAATAAGCTAGAATAAAAAAACGGTAAATAACGGAAAATCTTCTACATTTCATAAAAATCTCTGGCACGCGGATTCGAGCGCCAAAGTGGATTCGAGCGCCACTTTTTTATTATTTTTATTTAATTTTTTAACCCTTGTTTTATAGAAATTTATTTATTTTAAAAACCAGTTGTAAATTTTACTAATTTCTTTGAGAAGTTGAAGTTCATAGTATTTCTTTTCGTCATAAAGTACTTCGAATATCTTTTCATTCTTGATCATGGATGTAGTAGATAGAGTCAGTTTGTTAGAGCTAGATACCAGTGATGAAAATTTAAGTTCAATCTCTTGTGTATAAGTAAAATCCCTAACTCTTAACTTTTGTATAAATAGGGTTAAAGACGGGTGCGAGTTAACGAATTCATCCCCCAAGCTCTTATTGAAGGCCTCAGCACTGTTGTTTGTTATAGGAACATGGATTTCAATTCGACGATAGACGTTCCAAATGTCGTAGCTATATCCCTTTTTATTATTTGATAGCAAGAAATTATTAGAAAAATAGTTTAGAAACGAATTCAAATCTCCTTCGTCGCTGAACTTCATGTTAAACATAGCATTAAGCAGGAAAAAATCTGTTCCCACACTTTCTAAAGGTAGAAATGGCAACGAAAGAAGCATTTTAAATAAATCTCTAAAGTCACCAGAGGATTTATATAGCTTAAAACATCCATGGACTTTGAGATTTCTTAAAACCATTTGTGTCCAGTGGAAATAACACCCCTCTACAATTACCCCCTTAAATACTTCTTCGGCTGCTTCTAATGCAGCTTTTTCAAAATCCATAACTATTCTCTTTATATTCTTAGGCTCCACTAATGTCCTTACGTATTCAAACAGTTTGACATATTGGTTTTTTGTTTTACGATCTAACAATGCGTATAATAAAGAATACGTTTTACCATATATAGAAGCATGGATAATATAAACTTGGTAGAAGTCAAATGGACAACTTTTAAAAGTCCCATCCATGTACCAGATTTCACTATGGCGCAAGTGGCTTATATTTTCTTCATTTATTAAAACGATCATTCTATCTATTTGTCCTTTAACCATGTAATAATGTATAAACTTGTTGTTGTCTATAGTCTTATAGTATTCACTTGGAATTTCTTCGTCTTCTTCTGCAGGTTCGACATTATTTTCTTTTCTAAGTTTGTTAATATATTTAAATAAAGATGTACTGTTTGCCAGAACACTTTTTTCCTGCCCGTCTAATCCCACCTTTACTTTACAAACGATCTC
>SBJO01000192.1:0-12375 GCA_015832245.1 Nosema granulosis
TTTTACCAATATATAGCGTTGTATTTAGTTATAGTTCTTACTCTGGTCGGTGTCTGATTCTATATACCAAACCATGTTACTTCAATGGTATTGGTGTGGACTTGTGTTTCTGGGTCTTTGAAATGTTTACAGTCTGGTGTGACTGAAAGTAACCTTCTAAATCATTATATCCTCTCTAGCCATCTGTATAAATAACGCTATTTTCTTTGATTTAACTCTTAAGCATGGCATGTAATGTATCTTTTTTGCGATCTTCTACGATTACTAACTTAACGCGTTTTATTTCACAGCGCTCTACCATACCAAGAACCCAGACTCCTTCTACATGATGATCTCTGTTATATTTACTTTTACAAAATTTTGATTCATCGATTTCCACAGTCATCCCATTTCCTCCTAATAACTCCATATTGTTTGTGTAGATATTAAACGATCTTTTTGTTACTTTATCAAGAAATTTTCTTATCGTTTTCTTACCTACGCGACATACGAAAGAAATTATATCTATAGAAGCCTTCTGCAACCATAATTCTAAAATTTTTATAATTTTTTTTGTGTTAATATTTTAGCTCTTCTCCATAGATTATAAACCTTCTTACAGTCTTTCCACTCACATTTCACCCCATTCTCTCTCTTTTTTGTCAGTTTCATTTTACTACCGCAGAAATAACAAGACTCTAGTCTTTTAGTTTTGAATTTTTCTATGATAATTTAATTTCTTTCGTTCTCAACTTTTTTACCTTCATTTTTATGGGTTAAATTTTTTTAGAATTCAATAAATACTCAAAATATGGGCCAGTGGGTCCTATATGCTCCATACTTTATGGTTTTCTAGGGCTAGATTTAAATACACAAAAGATTTCGATTAATTATTTCAGATCAAGCTGCTAAAGAAAATTTTTCCATGTCTAAATGTCATGCTCTCATAATGTATGTGAAGATAAGAGATCGAAGTTCTCATTTAAATGAAACAATTTACATTTTAATGGAATGGCTTGTTAAAAACAAAGAGAATAAAAAGATATAAAAGAACTTGTCGGTGTAAGCCTTGAGAAGCTTCTGATTCTTATTCGTTGGGGAACCTGGTTAAACTTTGCAGTGTATTTATACAATAATTATACAGCTACATGTCCTTTGTAAGTGCCATGGATACTAAGTATGGAACAAAAATCCTTGAGATTATGAATTCTGCAGAGCTTGAGATTAAATTAAAATTTATCAAGAAATATTCTTTTCTTCCACTAAGATCGAGACATTGGAAAGCACTTTACTAAGCACAGAAGACCACGTAGATATTCTAGAATATTGTTGATTAAATGTTACGAAGACAAGTTGTTGGGAAATATCTAGATGCTTATATATCCAAAAACTCCGAAATTCAATATTTCATGGGATTTAATGAGATGAGATCTTTAAGAGCTGATAAAGTATTCAGTTTTGCACTTTTAAACAGGTCTTCCGTGGAAAGAGCCTTTTCTTTGTAAAGAAATATCTTTAAAAATAAAATATCTTTTAAAATAAAATATCTTTTAAAATAAAATATCTTTAAAAATCTTGACAAATTAATGTTTCTTTAGTTCAATAAATAATTATTATAGCTGTATATCACGTTTATAGATTGAAAATTATTTTAAAAGCTCAAACATCAAAATCATTTATTGGGTAATTATCTTGTAGAGATACACATGTTGGGAAACCCCTCTAAGATGAATCAACTGCTTCGTTCAGGTCTTTCTAATTTACCTCCTTCGTATCATAACCTCGTCTACGATCCAGTGATATGGACTCAAGTGTCTTCTTCAGTACTACAGACTGGTAGCTACTAAGTCGAGCTGTACGTCCAGCTCTTTGAGAGACTTATTATGAATTGAAAGCTCAAATAAGTATATTTTAATGAAACGTAATTACCATTTTATTTATTTTTTCTCTGCACCCTAATTTTTTTTAAAACGTAAATTACCCCCCCCCCTGAGCATATTTTCCCCACTCTTATATCCAAGCCCTAGTCAGTAATATAGAAAGAATTAAGAAAAATTTAAAAACTAAAAATGTGGTACTTTTGTACATGACAAACTAAAGATGTTTACAAAATATATAAGTAAAATACTACTGATAAGTACTACTGTTTACAAAATATATAAGTAAAATACTACTGATAAGTACTACTGTTTACAAAATGTATAAGTAAAAAACTGTTTACAAAACTATTTTTAATCTTTAATTATGCCAATCCAAATCCTTCTGAACATTCATTTATAGCATAAATCAGTGCCTTTCTCAAATCCACATAAGAAGAATATTCTGGTAGATCCAATTGGTTGAAGCAAGTGTGAGCACTGGGAAGGCGTCCTTCTTGGTAGAGAGACTTGTGGATTGAAAATTTCTGGATGCCAGTGCTTCCTTGAAGATGAGAAAAACCTTCGAAAGGCACACGACTAGAGCCAGTACAGAATTGCAGAAGCTTGGCTCTCTCCTCGGGGGTGAAGCTAGTTACAGCTTTCCAGAACCAAATGATATTTAGAGACTCCATGGTGTATCCACTGTAAGCTGTGTTATTTTTCCAGTCATCTACGCTTATAGTAGGAATCCCACTTATTAACAGTTCAAATTCATTCTCGTTGAAAATTGATAGAAGATCTGGTGGGATCATTTCAAACATTCCTTGTTTTATAGCTTTGAGTTGTTCTTCGATGTCTTTGAATAGTTTGTATTCTACGATGAGATCGATATACTCCTGTTTGTTCTCATCAGTTACTGGTATATTCCTCCCATTGGGCTTGAGATCTACTGGGGGTTGTCCTATGGAGAAAGTAAGACTCACATTCTCTGTAGGATTGTTCTTGATCCACACCAGGGAGTTGTAGAACTGTCTATCGATAGCCTCGAGATCAGCTAGATCACACTTCTTCCCTAGAATGTACTTGTAAGCACTTCTATCAATATTGAAGTTCAGTGGAATATTATCAAGAATAGACTTGGCTAGAATTCTACCAACAAACTGGAAGTAGGTTAGATAGTCAGGTGTAGCACTGCTGCTCTTAGAAGGCAGAATAGTAGTCTTCTTCTCCGAGGTATAGCTGAACAGTCCCAGGGTTGGATGTGCTAAGTCTCGAACAATGAGACTCAGCCACTCTCTAGTAAGGCCTCCTTCATCCTCCCCATCTTCCTTAATAAAGAATATCTCCAGGTTTCTCGATCTGAACTGTGTGGGGGTCATTGCCATCACCTGGGGCACTGAGTCCACCAGAACATGGTTTCTATTGATTGCTATTTCATATTCATCATTGAATAGGTCTAGGATTCCTATTCTCTCTACGAAATACTTCTTCTTGTTTACAAAATTTATAACATTGAATCGTATGAGAAACTCTACGTCACTGTTGAACATCTCTGGCTTTGCACTCCAGATGCAGTTGATTCTCTCGGAATTTGCATTCAAAAACAGGACAAAATTCTCCCTTAGATTCTCATAGCTCTTTAGAACACTGTCAACCCTCTCACAGCGGTGTCCCCAGATAATAATATAGTTGCAGGTAGTCTCATAGACCAGCATCAGTAGGAAGTAGAGCTTGTAGAATTCATAGACAAAAGGAGTAATATCACTGCCTGACAAGCAGTCTACTACTGGACCTATCCCCACTGCTACTAAGTCGTAGATCCTACCTTGTATATCCTCAATATATCCATCATTGCACAATCTGCAAAGTGGTTTGGTACATTTCTCAGTGCTTCTATCAGTCTCATAAATCTCCATCAGGCTCTTGAAGTCCAGTTTGGCAATGTTTTTGTTTTCGACAATGTTTTTGTTTTCGGCAATGTTTCTGTTTTCGGCAGTGTTTCTGTTTTCGGCAAGGTTTTTGTTGTCTACTTTATACTTTTTCTTAAAAACTGCAATTTCTTTATAAAGGTTGTTTGTCAAACTCTCCCACAGACCTGGTAAGCTACTATTCAACATTATATCTAAATTATTAATAGCTTGCTTTCTCGAGATATAATTTACAAAGATTGTACTGGTAGTATCTGTGGCAATGTCTTCTAAGAGATCTTTTATACTAGCCAGGATAAGCACACAGAGAGAACTCGAAGATTCCTTTGGAACCTTGCTGATTATATTCTTAAACAAAATTGTTTCCTTTTGAGAAATCCACAAATCTTTGAGGTTCAAGATGTCTCTCAGCACAAGACCTCCTTTGCTTTCATTTCCAATAAAATAAGTCTTCTCGAAGAGTTTCTTGTATTCAAAATCTTCTTCTCCCAGTAGAATTCCCTCGTAATCAACCCTGGCAGAAGAATCAAAAATTTCCCTGGGAAAATGGAAGTCATTTAGAAGATTTATAGCTTTAAAGGCTACCTCTTTGTATCCCAAAAGAGCAAACAAACACCTCAAAAACAAAGTCTTGGTGTTTGGTAGAGCATCATCCATTAAATCTTTCCTAGTCAACAGACGAATTACTTCAAGAGCCTTTTTGATACTCTCCAATAGAATTCCATTGGTACAAAAATTTACAACACCCCCATTATCAATATTCCTTCCTATACTACCATTAACAGCTTTTTGTTGTGCTGTGGCTATCAAAAGATATCTCAAAGACCTTTGTAGTATCGCAGTCCGAGTGGCTCCAAAAATATAAAACATTTTGAGAGCATTGAAGATTTGCATCTTAGAAAGCAATCTACCCTCGAAGAAAGCATCTAGTAGAGTATAGATTGTTTCTTCTCTCACAGCCACTTTTGTACCATTTTTAGGAGTAGCCATTTTGGTATCGAAAATGTTGTAAGCACTTTTGAGGAAGGTCTCGAAGACCCAAAAGGCATCTTTAATACGCTGGTCGCATCTTTTTAAATAATTCTTATCTATTGCTTTGTACTCCTCATTGCTTTCTCTCCTCTGGCTTGTGAGAGCCATCAACAGGCAGGCTATCCCAGCATCATCAGTACGAGAAAGCTGTTCTGGGGAAACCTCTGGCACCCACCCATTGTGGATACCTATGTCATCCTCCATCTCACAGTCTGACTGCTCACTTTCCTCAGATTTGAAGAAGTCTCGGCCTCCAGCTTGTGTTCCACTTTTTGTCAATTTCTTAGCTCTTCTAGAAAGCTCTTCGTAATTGAAGCTTAAATCAATTTCATAGAAGGAATCGTGGAGATGAACCAATCTTGAGAGGGTAGATGCTACTTGAAGGGGGGCCTTTTCCCCATTTTCAACATCTTTTTCTAAATCTCCATTTGCATGCAACAAATCAGGCTCTATCTCATCTACTGATATTTCTACATTCATAATAGCATTCTTCTCTATCTTCTTCTTATAGGCTTTGTATAGAATATTGTAGATTGTGTTGAAAGCTATTCCAACAATATCATTCGATGTTACTATACTATCTCTAAACATATCTAGTCCAGTATTGGAACTGTAAATAGAGCTGAAATATTTATCCAATTGTTTGATCATTTCTAGATTGAATTCTCTTACTCCAGGAATACTAGAAGATTTCTTAAAAGGTTTATCAAATCTACAGATAGCCTTTATCAAATCATCTAAGAGGTTGCTTTCTACAAGCTGTCGATAGGCTTCTTTTTTGATTCTCTTCCCACGAAATTCTTCAATATCATGTAAGTCTACTTTGCAAGCAGTAGAAACATTGCACAGAATTACTATCATACCTACCAAACTGTCCTCGTCCTGAAGATTCTCTCTAATAAATTCTATTAAATTTTGAATAAAAAGTTTGTTCTCAGAATGGAAGCAGATGGATAAAAATTGTAAACATTTCTTCTTAGAATTAGATAAACATTTTCCACCATCTTCGAATCTTATAAAGCCAAAGTTTTTCCCTAAGTAGGCTTTAGTTAACTTCCTAATAAATTCAATATCTATCAATGAAGCATATCTTGGGTAGTTATAAACCATCTCAGAAACAATAAACAAAGCTTCTGGGTTGCTACAAGATTCTTCCATCAGCCATTTAAAAGCTTCTATCTTCGTAAATTCTGTCTTGTGTGTATCATTGATCTTTCTATTTTCCTCAGGAATCTTCCTCTTTTCTAGCGTTAGAATATCAGGAATCCTGTAGATCAAAGAGACGTAGTCATCTTTCTCGTAGGAGAATGTTCCTCCATATTCATCTTTCTCACTAGCAATCTTTTTAATATTCAAAATATCAACAGCATCTTCCAGTAAAAAATGGATTAAAGATATTGAAAACAAATCTTCTCTCAGGCACATTTTTAGTATTCTCAAATCTACCAAAACATCATATTTGTTAAATTTCAATTCAAAATATCTTGAAATAGAAAACAAAAAAAGCCAAACAAGTTCTTCTACGTTGTTTTCTACAACTGTCATTTTTTCTACCTCATTATACTTTTTTTCTACAAGTTCTTCTACGTTGTTTTCTACAACTGTCATTTTTTCTACCTCATTATACTTTTTTTCTACCTCATTATACTTTTTTTCTACAAGTTCTTCTACGTTGTTTTCTACAACTGTCAATTTTTCTACAACTTCATTATAAATCTCCAACAACTTGCTTTCCTCAATTTGTAAAAATCCATTTTTGTCCACCATTTTTACATTCAAATTGGAAGCATTGGAAGATTCAAAATCGTATTCTTCTTGGAACATTCCACCTTCTCGTAAACAATCTACGAAGAGCAAGAGCTTCTCTCTATCAAATTCTACATTGAACAATGTCAGAGCTTCAAGAGCTGGTCCTAGTAGACAAAACATAGACTGATCATAGTGATAATTTATCAGAAATACAAAGTACGGGAGAGAATCAGGTTTCATTTCGTAGGTGAAAGCACTAAATCTCTTTTTATAAACATTTTCAGCAATGAAGTCTAGATCTACCATCAAAAAATCAAATTTCTCCATAAATCCTTCGTATACATACTTCTTCTTGGCTACTTCTGATATCATTGCTACTGTCTCTGCATCATTCTCATGAGAGTACATTTGTACGAGAATATATAAAATAGATCTTTTGTGCTCTTCATCTTCTATAGTCTTTAGAAACCTTAGAATGCTCTTTTTATATTTAGTTTCAATCTTATGAGAATAGTTGGAACCGAAAATATCTAAAAAACCTGATTTCTGGTCTTCGTTGAGCTCATCAAATTGCTTAAAATTTTCTATCCACCTACAAAAATATTCAATGGTCTTTGAATTCTCAGTATCATTAATCATATGAATCGAATACAACAAATACGAAAGCTTTTCTTCCTCGGCCTTGGAATCTTTGTTTTCTCTCTTAAGCAATTTGTTTACTTCATTGAATATTTTATCTAAAATGGAGGTTAGATCTAATGATCTACTTTTTTTCTTGGCTGTGATCCTGTAAATATTTCTCAGAACTTTGTACAGGTCTCCTCGGAGCAACACAATGGCTCTTTTTTGTTCTGCATGTGAGTCCTCCTCTTTTTTAATTTTATTTAGAACGCTTATGTAGTTGTCGTAGTAAAAATTCTTATTTCTAAAGCTTAGGAATTCTTCCTTGAAAGAATATGTAAAATGGAACATCGAAAGGGTGACATCTAAAATCTTATCCAGGATACAAAATAACTCCTGGGACATATCACGTTCAAATAGCCTTTCTGTGGCTACTACGAAGAAGGCTAGCAGTTTGTGGCTCTGATCTAGCAGCCTTAACACTTTCTTATCTTCCCAATCGTTGTATTTTTTAAGCTCGTTGTACATTTCGGTAAGATTTTTTAAAATAGCTCTGGCCAATTTGGTGCTTTTGTAGAACAACCTAAATGTGATGACGTATTTGTCTACTATGGAAATGGTGATTTTATCTCTGGTACATGCCATTGATAAAGAACATACTCTAATGTAGAATGTAAGAAATGGTTCTATGAGCTGATCTAAATCGTGAGAGAACTTCTTGTTTTTGATAACAGAAAAGAAATGATAGAAATAATCATGGAAGTGCTCTATCCTTACTAATTCTTGCTTAGATTCATTATTATCTTGCTCTTTGTATTTATCATTAAATTTTTCTATCTTTTCAACCAACACTGCTATATATTCTCCAACATATTCTGGGTACTTCTTGAAAAAATACCCAAGTGTCCTGTTGAAATCCTCGTAGGATTCAGATCCGCTCATATCATTAACTCTATTTGCTATATATCTCATTATATTTCTACATTTCAATTCTCTTCGATAGCTGAGATTCAGGGAAAGAGCCTCAATAAGATTGATAACATACACACCAACATCAAAATCTATAGCCATTTCTTTACCCCTTTCAAATATTTCAAACACATCTGCCATCTTTATAGCTTTCAAACACAAAGGATCGTTGTGGATAAAATACGCCAGAAATTTTATACATTTTTTGGTTAGATCGTTATCTCCTCTAAAAACCAAATCGATACAAATCTTACAGTACTCGCTTTCTTCAAACGCTTCTAATTTTGTATCAGGTTTGCTGTATAAATAGTATAAAATATTCATAAACGTAATGATTATCACCTTCTTTTCGTCGATATTGCTCTGTCTAATGGCACTGCAAAACAGCTTGTTGTAGTTTCTCTCGAGTAGACCATTGAAAAAAACACTATTGTTCTTTGTGATCAATAGCAAGCATGCCTTGAAAAAAAACTGCAGAGCTGGTGAACTTTCATTATGAATATATTTTGGTATCAGGTTTAGAATAAAATCGATGTTTACCGTGTTCTTAATATTATTTTCTAGAAGAGCTTCTATAATCAAAAATATTCCTATTTTGCTCATTTCGGGGCTTCTCAAAGCATCTTCTAGTAGTTTGTAGAATATTCCATCGGCCTTGTTGAGCTCAAGAATAAATATCAAATGCAACATGTTGTAATCATAACCCTGATTAAAAACTATAAATCTTTCAAAGCTAAAAAGATATTCTAGATCGATATCTTGGTTACTGTTCATAAATTTCTTAAGAAAATCAACATAATTAAGCTTTGTCTTCTTACTAAATTGTAGATTATTTTCAATTGCTTCATTGTAAAAATTTTCTAGGTCTTCTAAAATTCCTTCTTTTTCCAATTCCTGAACAAATTGTTCTCTGCTACTAATAAATAGACTATCAGTATCAAGCTTCTTTATATAATCTCTTTGTTGCTGAAGATCTAGAAGGTTATTCATAAATGTTCTACGATGGTAGTACTCATTCTCTTCTAATATCTTTTGTAACAGAATAATTGTAGCATTTTGATTCATTATTGTCAAAAATCGTTCATCGTTATTGCAAAACTTTAAGAGTAAAGAAATGTACACGTCAGATATATTGTGATATTTTGAATATTCCCTCAAAGTTTGATACAAACCATTTAAAATCACAATATCTTCAATAGGTTTGTATACTTTGTCTTCTATATTTGTAAATAAAACATTCACGGTAACATCCAGGTTTGCTAGTTTAAAAAGGATCTCTTGTTGAACATAACTCCCTCTAGTAACGTTATTAAGATCACCCTTATTGATAGCAGCTCTCGATGCACTGAATATAACATCTTTATCAAAACACAGCACGAAGCATAGCAGTCTATCAAACCACTTCATTGCTACTGTATCCAAGGTTGAAATAAAGAAGTGGCTAATAATATCAAAAAGCTTACAAATCACAAACTTATCTCTTGCTTCAAATGGTTTACATTGGAATCCTTCGAAAAAGTACTTTTTGTAGTACCTTTCTATTCTTATTCCGATTTCATCCAGTATGTTGTTCCATTTCAACTTATCACCAAGTTTGTAGGGCCAATTCTCAAACAGTGTAGCTACAAATACACACAACCTCATGTCATCCTGCTCTTCCTTAAAATATTTTTCCAGATATGAAAAACTCGATAAATTGATTTTCGTTTTTTTTGCAATCATATGGGCATAAAATAAAATTTAATATAAATTTTCAAATTAACAAGGAGTGTCATAAATGTGTTGATTTAATATTGTTGATATAAATATATTGATATAAATATATTGATATATGTAATGAAACTGGTTTTCTTCAGAGAATAAAATGGATGTGTTGTAGAATGTTTAAAAAATAATTTAAGAAGTATAAAAATTAGTAGACTGGATGAAAGAGTGGGAAAAAGATACGTTAAAAGGTAAATAGAAGAAAACATGGGGTAAATTTTGAAATTTAATAGGAGGTTGATAAAGTATTGCGAAGTAAAATAAACAGCAAGAGTGGAAAATATCAAATCAACATATAACATTTTGGATTCGTTTACAGTATATTTTAATAAGAAAAATCGTTTTATTCTCCAACCCCTTCTTTTGTCGATCCTAATTGTCGTAGGCGTAGTCGTCTCCTCACGCGCATTGTACTTGTGATCAAGACACTGATCGATTTTATCATCTATGATATCGATCTAGGAATCTATTTGTCATTTCATTACAAATTATTTTGATATAAGAGAGATCTTTGATCTCCTCTCCTTTATCATTTGATTTATCATAAAAATAAATATAAATACCAGCAAAATAATGGTGAAATGCAGGACAATAATCAAATAAACAATATTTCCTCTACTCCGTCTTAAGTACTTAACAACACTAATAATAAAAACGAAAGTCAAAGAGATTTCCTATTTACTTGTTAAAGATATATACACTCCACGACATAATGTTACACCATTCCAATTTTTTACACTTAGTCAGGTATTTTTGTATTTGTGAAAGGCCAATAGTATGTTTTACCTATTATAACTAAATACAAAAAGGCTTTTTTAAGAAAAAAAATTCTCAGACGTTCATACCTCACTTAGCCCATATCTTCAATTTTTGATTAATCAATCGCGATAAATTATATGCTAGTCTGCGAAAAACGTAGATTTAAAGCACTGCTTCTCTTTAAAATAATATTTGTATTTTTCCCTCCGAAAATAAATATAAATTTTACATTTTTGTATCCTCACAAGATGTCAAAAAGTTACTGGTTAAATTCTTTTAAAAAAGGTATAATTGTTGGGATGTCCAAGAAAAAGTCATCTCTCTCAAAAATATCAAAAGAAAAAAGATCTCGGGATGTTATACGTCGTCCGTTTGAAGATCTTCATGTTTATAGGAACAATAAGTCACCTGAGCAAAAAAATCACTTTCGACGACATCTCAAAATAATAAAGGCAGCATCTAACAAAATAACTACAGCAAGCAGGACAAAGAAAAAATTATCTCTTTATGTATCAACTAGACAGTCCATAATGCATTAAAAGATTTTCCTGATATAAAATGGCGCAAAGTTTTAAAAAAACAGCCTCTTGATAAGCGAACAAAAATAAAACGTTTAGAATCTCCAAAAAACGTATGTAGAATACGGTAAAAATCGAAGAGCGTACTTCTTTCTGATGAGAAAAAGTAAACTTAGATGGACCTGATGGCTACAGATATTATTATTATGAAATAAGGAAGGATAACGTTTATTTATTAAAGAGAAAGGTCGGGTGAAATGGTTTGGGCAGCTTTATCTAAGGAAGATAAGACAGAACTGGTGTTTTTGGAGGTTACTATTAATTCAGGTAAGTACGTTTATTTACTTAATGAATGCCTTGTATCAGTTGCAAGTAGTTTGGGAGGGAAGACTGGGAATTTCAAAAGGAATATGCTGGGCCGCATACGTCAAACATGACTCGAGAGTTTCTTGAAATGTCTAATATTAAGTTTATTGATGATTGGCCTTCATATAGTCCAGATCTTAAACCAATGGAAACTCACAGGTTTCCATACAAGGATTGTTTTTGTGGAATGATGACAATTCTCCTCTGTTAGTGATCTAAAAGCTGCCTTGACAAAAGCATTGAGCGAGATATCCTCAGAAATATGTTATGATCTAGCTGTATCTATGGACAGTAGACTAATATAATTGATAGAGAACTCAGGAGGTTCTACAAACTATTAAAATTGTGTTTTCAATACTGGCGTAACATTATGTAGCTTACAAAAACATCTATTTTAATAAAAATACTAAAATAGGTTGAACTATGTACTAATATGTCAGAAACAATGTGTTACGATACTTATAAGATTTTCAAATGTTTTTAAAGTTTTATTTTCTTTGATTCGTCGTGTACTAAATAGATTTTTGAAAAAATGGGGGTGACGTAACACGTAGTATCACAAAATGGCATAAAAATTAAAATTTTTTTAACCCCTAAAATATATGTTTTCGATTCAAAGTGCAAAAAACTTTCCGTACCTGTGATATAGATGTGTAAATTCAGATACAAGTAAAATACGGATGATAAATGCTATTGGATATGCACCAATGAATAATATTATGTCTCAGCAATTAACACACTAATGAGATCAAAGTGTCCTACCCTTAGGAGAGAAGCTATTCTAAAAGCTGAAGAGAGGAACTGCACTCATCTTCTTACAATAGAGTCCTT
>SBJO01000194.1:0-12332 GCA_015832245.1 Nosema granulosis
AAGATTTTTTACTATTTGTTTTATAATCTTATTTAAAAGCCCAACATGCTTTCAGTGAGCTTTTTTGATCTTCCGGACCATTTCAAAGAACCAGATTTACTATATTTCTTGATTATTCTAGAAACTGTGCTTTGATTAAAGTCTGTTTTTTTTGCAATCCTAGATCTAAGTTGTTCACTCAGCTGTTTATAAATATTTTAATTATGAAGCTAATTGTTCTAGTCTATTCTTTAGGCATTTCCAGAGTGGCTCCCAACTCGGTTTTCTCCAGCTTAGGTTAGGTACAAGCAGATCTCTCTTCGCTCAAGAGTTCCTCTAGGTCTCCGTTTCTTTGAAGTCAAGAGATATGCTTTCCAGCGCTTTTTCAAGACGAGGGACTGGATGTAGGCCTCTAGCCGGTCAGATATTTCAAGTCTTCTTCTGTATATCTCGTGGTATTTTGTTATCATACCATCCCAAGTTAGTACGTATGGAATAATAGAAGTTTTAAATCCGTAGATTTGTGAGAGCTCATTATCTATCAGATCGTACTTTCTCAATATCTCCGTTTCGACTTGCTGAAGGTACTCAGCTGCAATGTGTATTTAGTTATAAAATTTATTTATAAGAAATGGATGGAGTTTGTAAAAAAAAATAAAAAACCTAAACTCAGTACTTATAAAACGAATATGTTAAAACCTTATGTAATTTTATGTGAGATATATTACTTACAAACCTAAACTCAGTACTTATAAAACGAATATGTTAAAACCATGTAATTTTATGTGAGATATATTACTTACAAACCTAAACTCAGTACTTATAAAACGAATATGTTAAAACCATGTAATTTTATGTGAGATATATTACTTAAATACTGATATCAAGGATTCTCTTGTTTTTACACACCCTTAAAATAATATGCATTTGTTTTTTAACATACTGAAAATAAAACTCTTTTTACATAATATATAAACTTATTTAATATTCTTTGATTTTTTATATTTCTCCAGCTCTTCTATTTTCCTCTTCAACTCCTCCGATTTTGCTAAATTCTCTTTTTCTTTCTTTTCGTACAAATCTTTAAGTTTTTTGTTTGCTACTTTGTAGTCTTTAGCCTCTTCTAAACGGTTTTCTAATATTAATTTTTCGAAGATGGTTTCTTTTAGAGACGTACATCCCTTTTTGTAAGCTACTATCAACATATCTAAGCTTAGCCCTTCTTTAAGGTGCAGAATTATATTCTTTATGGAATCTGTGGAGTACCTGAAGTGTTCCAAAACACCTTTTTCATATTCTCCTTTGAGAATATAAACATTACCAAGGTTGATATGAGCACACTTGTGCTCGACAACCACTGAGCTGAAGACTTTGATGGCTTCCGAGAGCTTGTTCTTGAAGGTTAGACAGACCCCCAGTCCATTGGCTGCGTAGAATGATTTGGTTTCTTTGGTGAAGTATGAAATAGCCATGCTCAAATCAATATTGCTCTTGTGTTCAATGTATTTATCTAAGTATAATTTCCCAAGTAATAAATTAGAGTATAACGAACTTTTGTTGGATAGGCATTCAATTGCCCCTTCTTTGTCTTTGAGACAGGAGGCGAGCTCGATTAGGTTCAAATTGGTTAGATTTTGTACATCTTGCTTGAGATACGCACTCATAATCTTGGCTTGTTCCAAAGACAAAGAATCAAAAAGATCTACATCTAGAGATAAATAAGCCTGGTTGTACAGCAGTGCTTCTTTGGCATCCGGAGGAGCCATCTCTACTGCCTCTTTAATTGCTTTGATGTGTTTTTTGGTATTAGATTTTCCATTTCGAGGGGATCCTCTAAAAAAAAGATAATCTCTTCTATTTTCAAAGTATATTAAATTGTTCATAGCTATATACTTCTCCATGTATTTGTTGTCGACCAGTGATTCGTATTTAGCAATGCAGGACTCCATATTGTCAGACACCCCTTTGTTAATTACAATAAAATTTCTCATATCTTCACTACACCCATTGAGATCTCCCAGTTCTACGTTGTTTTTGTGTTTTAAAAACACGTTGAAATCGTTGAATTCTTGAGAATCAAATTTGAACGTGAGCGGGGTCTCTTGGACAATTCTTTCGTTTGCGTATTTGCTGAGAACATAGCTTCTGGTGTTCACCTGCCCAGCGGAAATACATTTTTTGTAGAATTGTTTTGCTTCATTATAGTTTCCTTTGAGGTGCTCTATCTTCCCAAGGAGATAATTTTTATCATTTATATTGAGAGATTCTAAAATAGGTCGAGACTGCTCGTATTTTCCTTTAGAAATCAAGTCTTCGGCTTTCCTCTGCAGCACATCTATATTTTTAGGATTGTTGTAGATTTCCACCAGTCTTAAGCCAAATAATGCATCTTCCAAGACCTCTCTTTTTATTTTGATATACTCAGAGTAGCGTTCATCTGTGTGGAATTCAATGCTTTTCATTTCCAGAAGACTCCTCAGTATGTCTTTAGAAGGTTCAATGTACTCCATGTTTCTTAGATGCATGAGAGAACGAAGGATTATATTCTCGGGAGTGCCATAGTAGTAGTTGCAGAGGTCCATCCCGAAAGTAAATCTCTCTTTGGAGAAGCAAGCCAGTGCCTTTGTGTAGTCTTTCTTGTGAAGATATGCAAATCCTTTCAAGACAGACGTAGGAGCAGCATTGCAATCGATTTCGATACCATGCTGCAGGTCCAGAGCCATAGCAAGCTGTTCTACAGGCGAGATGAAGTCTGGGTGGTTGGTTTTTATAAATTCAAGAATGGTTTTACACTCCTCATAGTGAGCTTTGTAAATGTGAGCCACCCTAAAAAGCTCCTGGGGAGAAATATCAGAATTTTTCAAGACTTCTAAAAGGGGGTGGAGATTATTCCCAAGAGGGAGGTCTTCAGTATCAAAATCCATAGTAGTCCCATTATTCAATCTGATATTGGTTAACATAGAAATAAGGGTAAAAAATATAAAGAAGTATTGATAACAATGTTTATTGTATTAACCAATCTAGAAACTCATAGCCTTCTTCGAGATAATCTCTTGTGAATTGCAAGATGTTTTCAGCCCTGTCTGTGACTTCTACTTGCTTGACATCCATTTCCAGATATTTCTTAATTCTCTCAAAACACAGTTTAATCTCTGATTGAAGCTCAGAGGTGATCTTTTCTACGTCTGGGGAGTTTGCATCTCTCTGGAGCACTCCGATAGAAGTAAAATAAAGAAAAACCAAATGGTTGATTTCATTTTGAAGATGAGAGATAGCCATAAAGAAGGGTGTTTAGGAGGACTTAAGAGCATTAGTAATATTTGTAAAGCCACTAAACATGTTTTGTAGTATAAATATTGTCTTTTACACGATCTTTTTGTGCCATTTAAATTCTTTTTTTGTCCTTTGCTCCCTTCTATATATTTTTCATGCGCATAAATTTTTAAATTTTACCCCTTCGACATGAAATTAATCGAAATTGGACGAGTAGTTGCTAAGAGTCTGAAGACCGAGAGACATGTTAAAGCCATCATTATCGGGATCATCGATGCTAGTTTCGTGGTGCTCAGGAAGCAGAATAATGAAGTAGAGATAGCACCAGTATCTTCTTTTACTCTTCTTGATGAGGTCTACGACATCCAAGGAAAGAGTGAGGAAGAGGTTGTTAGACTAATCCAATGTGAAAAGAAGGAGGATAAGAGTTCTGACTTTGATAGATTCAAGCTTAAGCTACAAGAGAAGATCAAGAATGAGATACTCAAGGAGAAGGGATTAGCAAATTAAAAATTATTTAATAAAATTTTATAAGAAAGTCTAATTGAATACAAAAAGCTATTGATTTATAAGCAACAGAGGTTGAAGTATGTTTAAAAGTGATCTAAAGGTTTTTTTATGCTTTAAAAATCTAGCTTCTATTGTTAGCAACAGAGGTGAAGTATGTTTAAAAGGTAGTCTATTGTGCATAAAGGCTTATTTACAACAACTTAAAATTAATGTAATCACTTTAATAGACCTTGTTTTTCCAGAAGATTTTACAAATAACATCTACAATGGTTCATAATGTCAAATCTTCTGAATTTAACTTTGTTTCTTAAATTATCTTTTATTTATTTATTTTACCCCTCAGAAATGAAACAAGATTGCATAAAACTTAAGGAGCATTTAAAATTTTACATGCTTTTAGAATTAGAAAAAATGAGACAAAAAAATGTAAATTTCTATCCTTTCCCTATCAAACTACTTGAGTTTGAAGTATTAATGGTGTGGAAGACCAATCACACAACTCTTGTTCTAAGAAAAGACAGAATAGAAGACAGCTGGTGCCTAACAAGCAAGATGTTCAAAGACGAGCAATACTTCGATAAAGAAGGAGTCTTCTACTACAAAGACAGGGAAGCCTACAAGATCCTTGAGAAATTAAGCAAAATAGAAAATACTTCTGAAGATAAAAAATGCAAAGATGCTAAAATTGAAGAAACTTTAGAAATGCATAAAAGAATAATTCATGCAATGGAAGAATTTAATAGAATCAAAGAAAATCCACAGCAAAATATTGATTCTCAAAATGATTTTGAATCTCTTTTTAAATTCCACAAAACTAAAAACCACAAGCTTCTAGAAAGGCTTTGTGAGAAATAAGATGTTATTTAGAACTATTATATAGGTGTTATAGATATTGTTTTATGCGCATAAACAAACTGTATTAAATATTTTCAATGTTTTTCAGATTAAATTTGATTGGTTCTTTTTTTTTTGAAACTTGTTTTGATTCAAAAACTTATTTATATTCTTGTTGGTTTTGATGAGAAATGAATGAAAAAATAAATGATAAGCCAATAGAGATGCCAGCCAGGGGGAGACCCAGGAAGAAAGAAGCAGGGATGGAGCATAATCTCTATGGCAATGAGTATGAGATCCAGAAGAGCCTATACGGTAGATCTACACAGTTCGTGGGGAGTGAGCCTAACACTATCTTGGACTACATAGAAGGGAAGGAAGGGGGAGGAGGAATCAGGAACATGTATCCATACAGAGAAAGCAGTAGAGATGCCAATCTGATTGAGGAGTTTAATAAGATTGGGGAGATGTTTCAACCTTTCAAAAGCACGTTCAGTTCTGAAGAAATATCACAAATTAGTCCCAAAGAAGTTCAAAACAGCAAATTTACGACATCTTCCTCTGAGGCTCCCAAGAATTCATCTAGTTTGAGTACAAAAAATTGTAAGTTTGGAACAGCTTCTCCTTATGGGAGTAATTCTAGCATGAACAGCATGAATATTAATTCTAGCATGAATATTAATTCTAGCATGAATACTGGCTCTAGCATGAATACTAGTTCTATGAGTTTAGATTTGGGTAGTATGAGACTAGAAGACCCACCTTCTGATTTCTATCCCTCTCGTGGGAGACCTGAAGATTATTCCCAGCAATTCCTCCAAAGACAACAAGATTATTCAAACCAGAGTTCTGTTTATGGTTCTCGAGAATCTGAATATTCAAATTCATCAAGCAACAATAGAAACTATGAGAATTCCCCTAGAAATGTTCAAGATCGACACTTCTTCGAAGAAAAACAGCATCCCTCTTACAATTATGCAAATCCTCCTCAGGTCTCTTCTTTATACGAAAACAATATCAAAAGAGTTAATATAAATACTCCTATTCAGTATAATTATCCCCAGCCTCAAGTCTTCTTCAATCAAACACCTAGACAGCAATATTATGCATCTTTTTCTGGAGACAACCAAATGGGATTAGCACAGTTTAGAAATACTCTCAAGGAGTCCCACCAAGAGCCCATTCATAGTACTATGAATACTATGATGGGAGACCCTATTGATATGAATCCTATGATGGGTGCTAGTCCGTGGTACAACAGAAAGAAACGAAAGACCAATCCTCTTCTCTGGCAGTACTCTAAAAACAGTCTTGAGAACAATATCATGCATCCTTCTAAGTATTCTAGCTTGGACTACATCCAGGGTGGTGATAGCTCCAACAAAGTGTATACACAGCCTGTCAAACGCATGCATAATGACAGAGAGACCAACAACAGCATCCTTCCCCTCTTCTTAAGCTCCAACAAAGAGCTTACTGATGAATACCGAGAGGTTGTTGTGAACTTCAAACAGAAGATCTCCGAACTTGACTTTACCAATGTCACTGTACAGCAGCTTAAGATTTTTATGCGAGAGTTTGGATTGAACCACACGGGGAAAAAGAACGAGCTCATAGACCGCCTGAAGAGCACACTGAATAAAATAGACAACCGATCCTCAAAGAAACCTGAGGAAGTGAAAAAGAAGCCAGAACCTAAAAATGGGGAAGATTATAGCTTCTACTTCTTCTAATGTAATCCTAATCCCAATAAAATATTTAAAGAAATCTTATAAATAAAAAATGCCTCCATCGAGAATCGAACTCGAGACCTCCAGTTTACTAAACTGGCGCTCTAACCACTGAGCTATGGAGGCTTATATGAGCATATTTATGCGTAGACTTGCATAAAAGTAAATAATTGTTATTTCTAATATTTAATTTAGCTTTATAATTTATATAATTTAACTTTATAATTTTAACTTTATAATTACTTTATAATTTACTTTATAATTTATATAATTTAACTTTATAATTTACTTTATAATTTAGCTTTATAATTTATATAATTTAGCTTTATAATTTATATAATTTTAAATTTATAATTTACTTTATAATTTACTTATTCTTTTTTCTAATTTTATTCTTTTTTCTAATTTTTCTAATTTTACTTTTTTTTTCTAATTTTACTTTATTTTTTTTTCTTACTCTTTGAGGTTGGTGGATTGTGTTTGAATAAAATTATATCTCCATCATTCACTTCGTATGTTTTTCCCCTTTGGTAATATTTTCCTTGCTTCTTCACCTCAGCTTCACTTCCACAGGCTACCAGATCATCATAAGACATTACTTCTGCCATTATGAAGTAGTTCATGAAATCTGTGTGGATTACAGAACCAGCTTCAGGGGCCAAGCATCCCCTACGAATGGTCCAGCTTCTTACTTCGTCCTTCCCAACAGTAAAGAAGTTTATTAAATCTAGCAATTCGTATCCTTTTTTTACTAATTTGTCTAAAAATGGCGTTCTGCTGTCTCCACAACCTGAGACGTACAATGCACTGAAAACAATCACATTCTTAGTAAAATTTAGAAGAGCTCTTAGATGCTTATTGACTCTCTTTTTCTCGTAGTCTTCCTGGGAAACATTGGCCAGGTAGACTACATTCTTCACTGTCAGTAGATTGAGAGTAGCTATGAAGGCTACTTCTTCTTCATTAAATTCATGCTCATTTACCCAGCTGGTCTCGAGAATCGTAAGAAGCCTTTCTACAAGTGCTACCCTGTCTTTGGATTTCTTGTCCATAGCTTTCCCTCTCAGATCTTTCTTGATCTTCTCATATTGCTTAGAAAGGGTCTCTTTGTCTTTGAATCTCAGTTCATCATTTACTACTTTTATATCTCTGAGGGGGTCCACAGTGTCCTCTACGTGGAGAATCTCTGGGTCTTCAAAGCATCTTACAACGTGGAAGATTGCATCTACATTTCGAATATGGTCCAAAAAACAGTTTCCTAGGCCTACGCCATCACTAGCACCCTTCACCAGTCCTGCAATGTCTGTGACTCCTAGATAAGCTTTAACGGTATTCTTAGGCTTGCACAGGGAAGTCATAACATCTACTCTCTTATCATCTATTTCTACTTTACCATAAGATGGATCTATAGTACAAAATGGGTAGTTCTCTGCTGGTACTGAATTCTTTGTAAGATAGTTGAACAAAGTAGACTTACCAGTGTTTGGGAGTCCTACTATTCCTACTGTGAGGTTGTTGGATCTTGAAGAACGTGCAAAAACAGTTGTCTTTTTCATAAAAGGGGGAAATTAAAAATATTTATTTATCTTCAAAAAGATAAAAATATTTATTCTTATACTTTTTTCAATAATCTTTTGTTATACTAATTATTTTTCAATAATCTCTCTCTATTAATCCAGGCTTGTTTTATTATCTCGTTTGGTACTCCTGCTAGTTTAGCTACGTAGATCCCATTAGAATCTTTACACTCCCCTTCTTTAAGCTTGTACAGAAATATTAAATCATTATTTACTATCTTGGAATCCATATAACACAATGCTGCATCTCTAATCAAACAGTGGTAATGTGTAGAGAATAATACTCTACACTGCATTTCTTGGAGCTTTTCTACTACTGCTTTTGCTATACTCTTCCCATCCTTAACAGATGTACCTCTACCTAGCTCATCTACCAAGACAAAAGATTTCTCTGTAGCAAACCTCAAAACAGTTGAGATTTCAGAAAGCTCCACCATAAACGTAGACTCCCCCCTACTTAGATTGTCAGATGCTCCGATTCGCGTAAATAGCCTGTCGAACAGAGGAGAGCTGAAATACTCGGCACACACACACATCCCCATCTGGAACAGAATAATATTCAGACACACGCTCCTCATAAAAGTAGACTTCCCAGACATATTCGAACCTGTCAATACCACAATCCTGTTTCTTTCTTCGTAATCATTTGGAATATAATTTGTATAGATTGGATTTCTAAGGCCTTTAAACTCTATTTTCTCTCCCACCACTGGCACACAGCAATCATTCTTCAAACTGAAAAGAGTAAACGAAACGAGGCAATCGACCTGCGAAATATCTCTAATTGCTACCTCAAATAGCTTGGAATCTTCCAGTAAGACTGCTATAGCCCTCTTTAATAAATTTCCTTGGGATTGGAAAATCTTCTCCTCAATTTCTACGTACCTTTGGATCTTCTCTTTAATTTCTTTGGTATAAAATCTATTCGTTGACTTTGTTGTACTGACTAAAAACCATCCCTCTGGGATTTGAACTCCTTCTTTGGGGACTTCAATTTGGAATATTTCTTTTCCTATACTCTTGTAATTTAGACTCTTACACGATAGAACCTGCTTTTGTAATTCTAAGAAATCTTTAAATTCTTTTGTTAAATTTTCTTTGTCCTCTAGCAAACCTTGCAACTCATCTACATTGTTCTTTCCGGGTAATATTTCATCTTTTGTTATTCTGTATTTATCTAAAAAACTCTTTAGAGAAACATCCAAATCGCTCTTGATATCAAAAGATACTGCAGGTCGCCCTTCGTAGTCTCCCATATCTGAAAATTTCTTGATATTGATTCTCTCTGTGGATTTGGAATTAAAAACAGTCTCTAGCTCATTGTAGATGTCTACCATCTTCTTAACCATCCCAAGATAATTGTTTAAATCTTTAAGAGATACTTTCTCCTTAGAAAGCTTTGAAAAGGCTCTCTCTACATCTCCCAAAGTTTTCAGTTCGGACACGAGTCCCTCTAGATTAAATTTATTGAATATTTTGACTATGTTTTGTCTCTTTTGTATTTCTGAATAATCTCCAAGTGGGTGTAAAAGCCAATTTCTCAAAAGCCTCTCACCACCGGGCGTTGAACAATTATTAATAGCATTGAATAGTGTCTTTTTGTTTTCTTTTGTCTCAAAAAGCTCCATATTGACAATTGTACTTGTCTCAAGCTTCATCGATCCTCCCATTCCTTCAAGAGGAACAACTTTGATATCTCGTAAACTATCTTCACGCTTAAGATATGTTAAATAGTTGTATATCATACAAAAACACTCGTACTCTTCATCGTTGAAATGCTTTGAGTGCTCTGAAACTACTCTGTGCTTCTCCGGTCTAATCCAAGCACTTCCAAAGTCATACTTTCGATCATTTAGGTACTCCATAATTGGATACTTCAAGAAAAACCCACGCAGCGTGGTGTGAAATTGGTCATCACAGAATGTAGAAGCGTGCATTGTAGAAATACTCGCATCATAAAGCACAATAGAAAAATGATTTCCAGATCTATCTGATTTACATTCTTCATTGCCACACTCAAGATTCCTTCTGATAGCACACAAATAAGTAGAGTATTTAGTCTTCAGATGGTTTGAATCATAAATTGTTCCCTGTGTTATTACTTCTTTAAGTTCTCTATTAATAATTTTATCCTTCTTTGCTCCACTCTTTTCTCGTATCTGCTTTCCTATAGCATTCTCACTTTGCTCAACTCTTGCTATTTTATAACCTGCCTCTAGAAATTTACTAGCCCACTCATCATAGCTACTCTCTGGGAACCCTGTCATCCTCATATTGACTCTTTCTGTAATCTTCATATTAAATAGCTTTGCACTTATATCAGCATCTTCTTCATATAGCTCATAAAATTTCCCCTTCTTGAAAAACACGACAGTGTCAAAATAATCTTTTTTTATCTCCCAAAACTGTCTCTCAAAAGGTGTAAGGCTACTAAGATCTGCTTCGGATATAAAAAGTGTGGATCTGTCATATTCTTCTTCATCTTTGCTCCTCCCAAATTTATCTTTGACTTCAACTAAGAAACTATATCTGTTCTCGTTTTTCTTCTTTTCATCCTTCTTATTCTCCTGTTTATTTTCATTTTGCTTAGTATTTTTTATGCTCTCTTCGTTTTTTATCTTCTTCGTGCATGTTTTTTCACTCTCAATTTCATGCTTATTTGGAATCTTCTTCGTGCATGTTTTATCACTCTCAATTTCATGCTTATTTGGAATCTTCTTCGTGCATGTTTTTTCACTCTCAATTTCATGCTTATTTGGAATTTGATCTGATGGCCAGTCTTTCTCCATTTCAGAAATAAAAGAAGATTCTATTGATACTTCAATATTTGTCTTATTCTCTTTTGTGCTGGTCATCGTACACTGTGTAGCATCAACCAACATTTCCTTTTCTTGTGTACTAGATTCTAACTTGATATCTGGTGAGCTTTTAGATTTTGTATCTGGTGAGCTTTTGAAATAATCCAATAAATTCTTTTTCATGCCCTCAAATTTTCAACACGTTTTTAAAAGATGAAAATTGATTAAAAAAATTAGAAATTTTATTTTAATGCTAAATAGTAACAGGGCTTAAATTTAAACTTTATCAGATAGAAAAGTTCTTTGTGTTTATTCATCTAAATGTATATTTGTTAAATTTTCATTATCTATCCTCAAAGAAAGGTACAAAAGCAGATATAATCGAAACAAATTGATGAAAACTAACAAACTGTATTAATTCTATTTTAGAAAAATCATTTCATTTTTTTATCTTTTTGAAAACAAATAAATCTACCTCTGCCATGTATTCTAAGTAGATACAATCATCTCTATACTGTGGAACTGATATAAAAAATACATTCTGAACAGTCTCTAAACACGAATATGATTTTTGGAAAACTATAAATGCATCGGGAATGGTTTCAATATACATGTGAGGTTTGTTGAATGGATTGATATCATATTGCGATATATATGTCTTGATAAATGATTTTATGTGTTGTTTCCCAAAAAAACGACCTTCTTCTTTACTTTTAAATAGTTCATTGCAATAAACAACCATGTTCTTGTTATTCACATTGATAAAAATTGGGTTTCCTACAGAATACTCATCAATATCAACTATATTTATCCCTCTGTGTTTTGCCTCTTCACGAACAAATTTATTTTCTGGACACATCAAAAAGACTTCGGAGTTCTCAAAATTAATATCTCCGGAAAAATTACCATAAAAAAAGAGTATTGTTTTAGTAAAATCAGAAACCGTGCCATTGCTTATACTATTTGTAGATTTAAAATCTTTTTGTGTCCACGATGGGTATTTAACTTCGTTTACCACAAAGACCTCCCCTTCTTTCCTCCCCCTAAGTATTAAAAAAACAAAATCAACAATAAAACAATCGACATTCCCAAAATCCAATTCGATTACCCCACTCTCATCTTCGATTACAAATATATTTTTCTTGTTCTTGTAAATAATTCCAAAAATATCAGCTTCATTCTGATCTAGCTCATGGATCTGTCTAACCGGTTCATCGATTTTTGATTTAATAAAATTGTACCTTCCACTAGGTTGCTCTCTTTTATAAACCCAAGGTATTATTTTGAAATTTATTATCTCTTCATGTGCGTAAAATTTCTTTATAACATTTCTTAAAGACTCGATATTGATAGTAGAAGAATTCTCAACCTCTTTATATTTATATACTATTTCATCGATATCTGTCTTATTCTTGATGTTTTTTTTCAATATATCCATTGAATCTGGTGAAAGAAGTATTTTATTCTCTATGGTAAATTTTTGAAAAATATATTTTTCCATTGGAAGGGTAGATCGTGGGGATAAAATAAATAAATAAAATATCCTTTAATAAGTCTAAAAAGCGAGAAAAAGAGTATTAAGGCAGTGAGCTCTAGCTCCAGCTTAGTTGAAAAACCATGGCTTTCAGGAG
>SBJO01000195.1:0-12311 GCA_015832245.1 Nosema granulosis
GAACCTACAAGGAAGAGTTACTAATGCTATTAGAGCTTACAACTCTACTATACACAGTGCAATAGGACTTACACCAAATGAAGCTATAGATAAAGATAACCTATCAAGAGTAAAACAAATACATTTCTCAAATAGAATAGAAAAATATAGAATTTTTTTTTCTAACAAGCCTCAAGAAAAATATAATCTTAATGACTTTGTTCTGATAGAAGACCCAATACATAAAATTAAAGGACAGCCAAAATTCGGAAAGATAGGAGAAATCGTTGGCATTTTAAACAATGATACCTATTTAATAGCTCATAAGAAAACATTTTTTAAAAGACACGTTGCTCAATTTAGAAAAGTAGAAGAAAACGACTTTTTCCTGTGAGAGTGGGGGGGGGATGTTATGAGATGGTTTCCCTCCATCTCCTATAAATATTTTTAAAATAAATTACCCTTATCTGATAATAAGTAACAAGGTGTCGAAATGAAAAAAAAATTAAGAATAATTCGGGAAATTGGATTTATTGACGAAGCTGAGCTAATATGTAGATAGATTTTGAAGAATTGATTAAAATTAAGCAATGGAATTTGAAACAACAACGTCAAGCCTTGAAATTGCTTATTAAGGAACCGTTGTTAAACTCTATATTCACATCGGAATCATTCGATCAGGTGAAAAATTTACTTAGACGACATGTGTTAAGAAAAACAGATAGCAATATAATTCATACAAAATTAACAAAAATCAGACAAGCAGAATACATCTATATACGAGAGTATCTTGGGGAAATAAAAAAGCTGATTGATCAATATGCATCGATGGTGTCTATTTCTAAAATTGAATATAATCGTAAATTGAAGGAGTCTTTTTATCATGGTCTGGGGTTTTATACTAGAATGAAGGTTGCAGAAAAATCAAGTCAAGCTCTTGAAGAAATTTTGGATTGTTTAGAAAGGATTGAAGACAATTTGACACTTGAGATAGAAAAACTTAAAAATTATGCACAAAGGAAAGCTACATACACAGATAAAGACAAATTCATAAACAATAATTGGTGTTCCAATTGTAAGAATAATACCCATAAAACTAAGACGTGTTATTTCTTAAACAGGGACCAAAAAAAGAAGACTGAAAGAACTAGTAGAACTGCTAAGAGGGAAGAGAAAAGTTGTATTATGGTGAAAAAAAAGCAAAAACTTTGGAGTTAAAAATTAAAGGAGAAATAAAAAATCATGAAGTAAGTATAATGATTGATACAGGTGCAAGTAGAAACTACATAAATAAGAAATTGGCAGATGAATTACAGCTAGAACAAGTCGAAACAGAACGCTTAGAAGTTCCAACTGCTAATAGAGGATATGTTAAATTAACAAAGAAAGCTACGGCAGGTTTGAAGGTACAAGGTATATGAAAGGAATTCAATGTAGATTTATACATTTTAGATCAATGTGTTAAAGAAATGATAGTAGGTAACGAATTTATATTTAATAATAATGTCATTTTAGATTTCCATAGAAATATCTTAAAGGTATATGATGAGGAATCAAGATACTAAAAGAAAATGATGTACCAGAAGAGGATTTGGATAAGATGTTTTATGAGAAATTGGGGTTAATGAAAAGTAACGAGACAAGTGAATCAGAAGTTTACAAGAGAATTAGGGTGTTTAAAGAGTTAAATGTGTCCTATATGGAAATGAAAGTGGACCCAATTAGATTCAAAACTTTTGAAGGAAAAATAGATTTGCCACGTAGGAAATCATATATTGTACCCAACAAGTACATTGAGAAGGCACGGAACGAGTTAAGTAGACTGTGTAGAGAAGGCATAATTATTGAGTCAGAAGTTCGATATATTAGTCCTGCATTTTTTATTGAAAAGAAAAATCTTGATTTACGATTAGTGATTGATTACAGAAACCTGAATAATTATATAATAGATGAATGCTATGATATTCCAAAAATATATGAAAATTTAATGGTTATGGGCAAAAATGAATATTATTCAACTATTGATTTAAAATGGGTTTAATCAAATTCCAATCGACAAGGAAAGTCAAGAATTAACTGGATTTACCATTATGAACAAAACGTATAAATATCTAAGAGTACCTTTTGGCATAAGGTCAGGACCAAAAATCTTTCAGAAAACGATTTCAAAAACACTAGAAGGAATTGATAATTGTTTTGTCTACATTGATGATATAATAATTTTTAGCAAAACATTGGAAGAGCATAATGAAGTGATTTTAAAGGTTTCAGAAAGACTGAGGACATTCAAAGTTAAGGTGAATTTTGACAAAAGTAGTTTTTATAACAAGGAAATTAAATCATTAGGGTATTTTGTTAGCAATGAAGGTATCGAAGCGGATAAAAAATACCTACAAAACATAGTCTTAGATTCAGTTCCGAAAACCAAACGACAATTACAGAAGATAATAGGTATCATAAACTGGTATAGGAGATTTTTAAAAATATTAGTGAAAAGCCATATCCCATTACAGACTTATTAAAAGGGGATAAGTTTACATGGACAGATGCACATACAAAATTGATCAAAGAAATTAAGAAAGAAGTTAATGAGAGCATAAAGTTATGTTTTCCTAATTTTTAGAAAAAATTTATATTAGAGACAGATGCTTCAAAAATAGGAATAGGCGCTGTTTTATATCAAGAAGATGGTGTGATAGGATACTTTTCAAACAGGTTAAATAAAACAGAGCAAAATTACTCAATAGTTGAAAAGGAACTTTATGCTATCGTGAAAGCTTTGTTGTTTTTCAAAGATGTAATACAAGGATATTTTATTGAGATTCGTTCAGACAATAAGAACTGTGTGTTGGAGAACAAAAAGTTTTCATCTATAATAGAACGTTGGAAAATTTTGATGAATGATTTTAACTTTGAAATAAAAAGCATAAAAGGAGAACACAATAATATAGCGGATGCATTGTCAAGAAATTGTACTTTGAAAGAAACAAACAGCTTTAAAGAAGAATTTATCAAAAAGGTTAGGGAATGTATGATGGATGTAGACGAATTAAGTAAGGAATCCGGAAAAATAAGAATAAAGCAGAACATGTAAGATGAGTTTTTGAGTTTTATACATGAAATAAGTGGACATTCAGGTGTGATAACAAAACATTATAATCTTAAGACTTTTTTTGACATTAAAAACCTAGTTTTAAAATTAAGAAAGGTGTACAAATAATGTGAGATTTGCAAAAAGATGAAACACTTTAATAAGAGGGTAGCAGATAAATGTGTGATAGATGCCAAACAACCGTTCGAGAGGGTAAGTACGGACATTTATGGCCCGTTCAGCACAGAAGACTTTGTTCATAATGAAAATTCAGAAATGGGTTATTTTATTACATTTACTGATATATATACAAGGATAACGAGAGTTAAGTTTGTTTCCAAAATAACAGCAAAAGATTTGATAAAAGCAGTTAAGGAATGGATAATTCTCTATAGAAGACCAAAGGTGTTAATTATGGATAATGGAGTGCAATACACGAGTAATAAGTTTAAGGGGTTTCTAGCTAAATCAAGTATCGAATGCAGATATATACCAAAGTATACGCCAAGCTCTAATGGAGTTTCAGAGCGATTAAATATAGCCATATCTGAAATGTTAAGAATGAACAAAGGCCAAAATATTGCTATGGTGGTTAAGAAGATACACCATAAGTTAAATGAAAATCACCATACAACAAATTCGCTGTACACCAAATTCTTTGATTACAGGTATTCATTTCTTTGATCCTAGAAGTAAAAAGAATATTTTTTACAGAAGAAACTTTGCTTGTGAAAAGTCTAGAACTAGATTGGAACCGGGAGAAAAAGTATATCTCAGAAATCTAACAGGAAATAAATTAGAAGAGAAATTTAGGGGACCTTATAAGATAGCAGAAAGTGGAGAACGAGGTTTTTGGTATAAATTAGACAATGGCGAGTGGGTAAACTCGAAAAATCTCAAGTTCTGAAGAGGGGTAAAGTGTGATATATTATCACATGAAAGTAGAGACACAAAAATTTTGATTAAGGAAATTTTATTTCTTAATTAAAAATAAATTTCTAGAAAATTCTAAAAAGATTTAATTAGAAAGAAAATCTCTAAATATAAAATATCAAGGGGTTAAAGATCTAGATAAAGGGAGTAACACCTTATCAAGCCAAGCTGAGCATATTCTACTCTTTGCCTTTTGCTCTCAGAGACACTTTTCTTGAAGACTTATGTATTTCTTCTGAATTTAATTTATGAAAAATAATAAGCAAGACAAGGACAGGACCCCGATGGAAGCTACCGAACAAAAAGCAAATAATTAAAAAAAATAAATAGATCTATTCTTGAAGGGTTCTTCAAGACCAACAGAGTTCCTGTGATACAGGACACCATGGGTCTACTCGGGCCAATAAATCCACACGAATTTAAAGGACACTATAACACTGAAAGTAAAATGCTGCTTGTAGTGATGGATTTGTATAGTAAGATGGACAGAGATATATGAACTCAACAAAACCACATCGGGACAAATTATTAAAGTTCTGAGAGATAAATGGTTCTCGAAACATGACAAGCCAGAAAGTATACTTTCAGATCAAGGGAAGCAGTTCACATCAAAACTTTTCAAGACTTTCCTAGCTGTGAACAAAATCAAGCATGTCACTAGTAGCACTTACAATCCGACGGGCAATAATGTAGTGGAAAGGAAGAATCAAACTATAGGAAACTCTCTTCGTTGCTTGCGAAGCCTAAGATTTGACGAAGCAATAAACAAAACAGTTCAAGGTATATGCTACTCACACCAACAAACACTTGGATGTTCGCCATATGAAGCATTAAACAAGGAAAACCTATTTAATCCAGGCATCATAGCAGTGAAAACAAAACTCACCATCATAAACAACAAGAAAAAACAAGCCAATAAAAACCTCATACGCTCCAATAGAAACAGAATACCTCACACTTATCACCCTGGAAACACTGTATACATCAAACGACCGTTCTACGACAAGATGCAACCTAGATGACAAGGACCGTTCACGATTGAAACAGCCAATAATGAAAGAAACTACGTGGTAATAAAGAACAAAGGGAAGTCTGTCAGAGTCAATATTAAGCGTGTCAGACCTTCTGAACATGGGTAGACTAACATGTAGCATGAGCACTCAACATGTTTAATTAATTTATCTAAATTAATTCATTGAAAAAAATTACAAATTTAATTATTCTTAAATTAAATCTAATATAAAACGGACAGAGAAGAAGAAATTTAATCTAAAACTATGTTCGATGGATTGTTTTTCTGTTTTAATTTAATGACGTCACAAAAAGACTTAAATAGGAATTCACCCCTCATACCTAAATGGAATCACAACAAAATAAACCTTTTCCAGCAAAACATGACAGTTATGTCACCTACACTGGTCCTTGCTACATTTGTATAGTATAGATCTATACATTTCCTCCTTATAAATTTTGAGCTTTGTTTCTGATGCAAACTTAACACATTTAAGAGTCTCTTTAATGTTTCCCAGGTCGATTAATACGTATTTACAAGTGTCCAATTTTATAATAATTCATGTCCATGGGAATTTTTGTGCTTTTCTTCATCTTTAGGACCATTAAAAATTTTTATGAGCGAAAAAATGGAGAATGCCCTTCAGCGATGGAAAGGGACAGTTTTGAACTGTATATCCAGACATGTGCAAATATTAGGGATATTAAGCGATACCGAGCTATATTTAAGTGACGTCGTGGAAAGACATAGATTACTTCTATAAGCTTGAGCAAGTTTAGTACATGTAGTTAAACATAGGTAATTGTATCCTTGCGTTAAAGTAAACGTTACGCTATAATAAAAAAAAACGGGATCGTACAAAAGAGAAGGTCAACGAGCTATTCTTCTCAAGAGAGATAGATAAAGAGCCCTTAGTAGCCTCTTGGGCCGCTGATTTAGGATTGAGTAAGAAACCTGTATAGATACTCATAGGGTAAGATATCCAGAGTTACAACGAGGCTATTTTGGTCTAGGTAGAATTAGAAGTGTTGCTTTTAATTTTATGCCTAACCTAGCAAAGACGGATGTTTGGACGTCGTTTCTATTTTTTCTGTCCATTTTGTAAGTTAAAGTTTCTAAGACGGTTATTCATCTCTTCTTTACGTGCCCCAGATGGAATGAATACCGGGATAATTACTTTTTTGTGGTAGTCTACTGGTAATAGCCAGTACATAAAAAATACAAATTCAAACTCTTCGATGGTGTGGCAATCACTCATCCGCGCACTCCTGGGAGAGGAGATTGGAAGCAACGTCCTCAGCAGCCTTGGGCTGAGGGACGGGAATGCTGTAGGGAAGGAGCAGTTCGGTATTGTGAGTAGGAGTTACACAATATTTGAGAGGGTTGGTACCCGTCGAGACCGCAAGGTTATCCATGAGGGATTTTTTTCATCCTGAGACGAAAAAAAACAGGAAAATCCTTGGGGAAATACACACTCTAGCCTGAACCTAAATCTCACTGCCATGATACTTTTTTCTTGTTAACTTTATTGTATGGTATTTTATTTACTATATTGTCCATGGCGAATATAATGCTTTTTAACAATTAATCATAATATATTTTGTAATTTATTTGCATTTATAGGAGATTTGATCCGTTTTGAAGCATCCACCACAGTGTATACAATACTTTGCAGTCCCCTGACAGAATATCTATGTATTAAAGGTAGTATAAACAACCCTTTCATTTGGTGTGTAGATTTATATTATATTGAAGTGTTGTTCGCATAGATACTACGTCATAATTAAACATGGTTATATTAATTTAGCAGATAAAAAACGGGTTGGATTTATATACTTTATTGGAGATTTTCAAGGCGCTTTTCAATTCTGGACACTGTAAAATCTATTACTTTGTGACTTTCATGTTTTGAAATAAAATGTTATTTGTTTGTGACTCCATTGGGGTGCAGTGGTGAAATTCCTTATAAGCATTTCTATGACGTCATTAAAGTAGAATGAAAATAGAACATTCCATGGAATGTAGTTCAATTAAGTTTCTTCTCCTTGCTTATGTTTTATATTAAATTTAATTTATGGCAAATTAAATTACAAAAAAAAATCATCTGCTTAATTAAAGAAGAATTAATTAAACATGGAGAGAGTTCACGGAACATGTTAGTGACTCTGCGGTTATATTCGGACTCTTAGAAACATATTAATCGATTCTTAGTTTCTCTCCATATGCTATGATCTTCAAAATTGTATCGAACACCTCCTCAGATGAAAGATATTATAGAGATTGTATATTTTTATTTTAAGTATCTTGCCTTTGAATACCAACGAAGTCCGTAGAACTTGAATTTTTATTTTTAAGCTGTGTATGTTTGTGTAAGTCCCGTAAGACCTTACTCACATTGCGCTGTAACAGTTCTACATCTTTTTCAACATTTACATCAATTTGGAGTTTTTTGTGGGATATCCTTGTATTAGAGAACCTAACCGTTCAAACTTGATTATTTGTGATTTCGCATTTGAATGTATACTGGTTTGTATACTAGTCTTGTGCGATGACAGTCTGCGCGCTGATGGTGATTTATACTGTCCAAATTGATACAAAAAGTTTCAAGGATCAAAGTGTGATCATATTTTATTTGGAGAGGAGATTAAACTATATTAAGCATCTTAGTGGACTTACTTGTTGTCTTTTAATGCTCATTGGATAGTACTCAGCCTTTAACGAGTGGTGCTGTATGTTTACTGGCCAGTGCAGTTTTTATGGCAGCTAGCGGTGGAGCACAGATAGTTTGGGTCGTTTCACCTGTAACTATTTCTCGGAGGATACGAGAGGGTACATGTGATTTGTGCTTTTTGAATATCCAAAGTTACCATTCTTCTCTCTGAGATTTCTTTCGATTTCTGAGAGGAGAGTACTTTCAAATCATGAATCAAATCGTTTTGTTTGGGGCTTTATATTTTCTATTTATACATTTTTTATTGTTTTTGTTTGTTCAATTGGACATCAAAAGTTGAATTTTAATATCATCTTTAAATTGATTTAAAATAATCTCAAATGATCAAGAGAACACATGCTCCAATCTAGTATTTTTGAATTTGTCTTTAAGAACAAGGTGGTAATCTCCTACGTCACGTGTTTATTTGATGATACACCGAAAATAATAATTATTGTTGCAGGCCATAGATCAATTTCGAAGATTTCGAGTTCGATTATCGCAGAAAAAAATACTTTTTTTAAAAAAAAATAAAAAGTGCATTTTTAAAACCCGTAAGTAAGAAAACAATTTTTTATGAACTAACAAAAATTATTTCAAGTGATATTTTATGTTGAATAAATATATGTCGCGCGCACAGCGCGCTACCATGCAAGAGCCGCGATCTAGTTCGATTCCCGGGTGTACCAATTTTTTATGTTAGGGGTAACTATTTTTTTAAAAATTGGCTTCGGTGTGATTCGAACCCATGTAGACAATGTTTGCAGTTGTAATCAAACCACTAGACTAAACTTATCTGAAAATCAAACTCAAGATTAAAATAAACGTTAAATTTTATAAAATAGATTAAAATTTTATCCCTAAATGGTTTGTATTATATCAAACTAGAGCGAGTATGAAAACATTGTTCTAATACTCAAGGGAAACGGATATAGAGTAAGTTTGTCTAAGGATGCCAAACAGAGATTGAAAAAAAAAGTCCAAGAACTTCCTGTTGGTAGACAACATACTCTATCTTAAGGGCGGAGAAGGGCTACATAAAAGAGCATTTTATGGTGAACAAAGGGATATTATGATGGTTGAAGCTAAGAAGCTTCATAAAAGCAACCATTATGGTATAAACAAGTTCGAGGAGACATGTAACCAGATGTTTTTTAAAATACCTAGAGAAATTGTTAGGAAGGTTGTAGCTGATTGCGTTGTTTGCTTACAAGCCCAGCCTCTTAAAACAAAAGAATCTCAGGTTCAATTACGTCCTCAAGACCAATGGAAAGACTGATGATAGACCTCATAGACATGAAGAGGTATAAAGAAGAGAACAATGATGTGAATTGATCATGTCTGTAATAGATATGTATTCGAAATATGCGCGGGCGTTTCCCTTACATAACAAATCAGGGGTGGAAGTGTCAGAAACTCTTAAATCACTATTTTCGAGACATACTGTCCCGCCAGCTATCTTGCAAAGTGACAATGGTAAAGAATTCATAAACAAAGAGATGAAAGAGCTTTGTAATTTGTTTTTCCATCTCATTTAAACGCTCTAGGCCACGCAACCCAAAGGCGAATGGACAAATTGAACGTTTCAATCAGACTTTAACGAGATCACTCCAAAAATATATCTTTGAGGCAGAAGAAACTAATACTGCGTCTACTAAAGATTGGATTAAACACCTATATGAGGTTTTATATAAATACAACCAATCCAAGCACTCTGCAACAAAGAAAACACCCTTTCGCTTATTTCTAAAACTACCGGGCATAATACGATAATAAAAAAACGATGAAAGCAATGAAGAATCCTCTGTCACATCTGAAAATTTGAATACAAATTTCATTTCCCACGAAGATTTTAAAGATAACATGTCTGAACCTACTAATGATTCTATCAATAACCTTACTACACTCGTTGATCCGTGCCTTTCCTCAGAAAATATAGTTTTTGAACCTTCCATCTCCCCCATCTATCTTGCTAGAATGGATAGACACTCTCTTGTGCATTTATCAAAGTATGAATTTGAAGCTGGGGACAAAGTATTGGTAGCTATTTATTTCGATAATAATAGCAAAACAAAAAGTTAAAACTCTCTTCATTTTATTATAATTGTCGTATTAGACGTCTTAGTGTGGTTCATGAGTCTACCACACACTGTCAATATGTTTATATTCATACATCATTGTTTACAATTGATCAGGTTAAACTATATAAGCAATTAACAGCCTAACCCCTAATCGTGAATGAGTGAAATAAATCCTTTTACCTTGAATCCTGACGAGAACTTGTTTAATTCTAACAATAATATTAATGAAATAACTGAAATTTTATCTAATGATCGAGCCAAGGTAAAAGATCCTGAATGAAATCTCGAAGTTGTGCATCTGTCAAGATTGAAAAAAATTAAAAAATATTTATGTTAGTTTTTTAAAAATCATATACATTTTTATAAAAAAAAGAGACCCTCTCAGGCTCGAACTAGATCGCGCCTGGCGCACCACAATATATATTCTTTATACTTGTTATTTTTTTCCTTATTTTATTATTTGTTGAGTTTTATATAAAAATATTATTAACAAAATTTATAAATAGAATTAAAGTTTTTCATTCTGGCAATGTGAAACGTTTCAGTTACTTCTTCAGATGTTTTGACGATAAAAGAGTCGTTTTGCAAAAAAGCGATTACATCAGAAGGAGCTTTATAGTTAGAAACAAGTTTTTTATTTGTTTTTGGGTTATTATCATAGTCAACTTTGGCCAAGACTATGTCTCCTTTGGTAATAATGTATTTTTTAACTTTTTAGCATAGCTCTTATCCATTCTATCAAAATATTGGGCTCTATGTTTTTTCCCTCTGTTTCCTGGTATTTTTCTCCGTCATTTAAAGGCTCACAATTCTTGTTCTTTTTCTTTTTTTTCTTCCAATTCATCATCTTTAAGAATATTAGAAAGGGTATTGAAACTATTTCTTCGAAACATCATTTGAAATGGCGATTTCTTATTGGCCGAATATATGCTTGTATTATATTAATAAACTTTTTTTTCTAGAATTGATACACAATCTTTATTCATCGAGTTTGGTGCTTTTGAATTATAAAGATGCTTTGAAATATATCTGGTGAGGCTTTGGTTAAAACGCTCTATCTGACCCTGCGACTGTGTGTGTCTAGGTTTTCCATATACTCTCCTCATTCTGAGTGATGCACAAAGATCGTCTAGTGTTTTATTTTTAAACTCTAAACCATTGTGTGTGTATAAGATTTATGGAGGACCAAACATATAGACTATTTTTTTTAACGCATTTGTGACCTCATTTGAGCTTTTTGATTTCAAAGACGCAGCAAATGCAAACTTCGAATGACAGTCTAACACAGTCACAATCCATTTATAGCCTTCGTTTCCCTTTTCGTATTTAGAAAGATCTACTAAATCCATCTGAAACCTCTCAAAAGTCCTTCCAGTGGTGACATGTTTAAGAGAGCATGATTGTTTAAAAGGTAGAGCTTGGGTACACTTTAAACAAACATTCACGACCTGTCTCGCTATTCTTCTTGGGACAGAAAAAATACATCTTTGAGCACATCTCCTCCATTTTTTTTTGTCCCATAGTGTGTAGAGGCATGAAGATTCTCCACTTTGATTTTCTCCTCCTCTTCCTTCTCTCCAGTAAAAAGTTTTGATTTTGATAGATCGGACGAGTTATAAAACAGTTTGTCTTTGGCTAGAGAAAAAGGCTCTGCCTTTTTTGTCAATCTATATTTTCTGTTTGTTGGACACATTAATATTGGAACTAAATATATTTATTATTATTGTCATACCCTGACATAAAATAAGTTTCAAGTAAATTTTTATTAAACCTTCTTTGAGGTGTGGTAGGTGATCTTGGTGATTTGAATTCTTTATTCAACATCGTACTCTTAGTGAATTTTTGTTATTTATAGTTTTTACCTCATTATTTTGTTCCACATCAAACGTCACTTTACTTTTGTGTCATGAGACAGAAATGGTCACATCAATTAATAAAGAAAGAAAAGGAGTATATGTAGTGAATACACCACAACTATCTTCCTTATTGTTGTGTCCTACGACATATGGATAAGTTGACAGGTTTCTTATTGTTTACTTTGATTATTAAGCTTAATTTGTTTTTGTTTGTTTAATGTGTTTATTTATCATGATGAGGAGTTAAATAATTCCGATATATAACATAACACTCTAAGACGGCTAGTCTCGCCATTCTTTATTTCGTTCTAACAATGCTTTTTAGGTCATAATGTCTTTTCTTCACTACTCTTCCCTCTTCTAGCCTAACTATGTACGAATCGTTTTGACAAACTTCAAGAATCTTTCCAGGCGCAAGAAACCTGCCTTTCATATATTTACCCTGTCTTCCAAGATCGTTAGGCCTATTTTTCACAAAATAGAAACAATGGTAAAATAATTTAATAACAAGATATTTTAATCTAATCTCCAGTCGAAATTTAGAGCAATGTGTTTGAGATAATCAATACTTTCATAATCATCATATTTTGATATCAAGCTTTTCACCGGATCTTCTGTGCATTTTGGTTTGTGATCATGCAGAAAATTG
>SBJO01000196.1:0-12308 GCA_015832245.1 Nosema granulosis
AAATAAATATTAGAATTAATACAAGACGAAGCCTTTATAACTTCTGGAGAAATGACAACATTAGAATTTGTATTAAATCATTCTTTGGTTAAACCCCATAATCATTTTTATGATAGCTTAAAAGGTGGCACTTTTAATATACAATAACAATTGTGATTCGAATACAATTATTAAAAATTTACTCTATGAACTAAGAATTTTAAAATATGAAGTTGGAGAAACGAGAAGTGTAATTCTGACAATCATTTATTATAAAAATTTAGATATTAAGAATGCAAGGGTGTTTCTGGATTTATTTATCTGTGAAATGTTCGTTCTTTTTAACCACTATCACTCCTATTGGTAAAACAGGAAGAACTAGCAAATGCTCAGAAAAAAACATCTTATTTTATATATAAAATATTATATAGTGTTTTTTTTATGGAGATGAAGAAAAAAAAATTACGAGGTTATGGTTTCATATAAATGAATTATATAAAAAAAGAATATGATGGTATAATTGTTAATAGTTTTGTCAGGCGACGCTTTATCGCTGACATTGAGACTGCCACTACACAAGGATGGCGAGTCTCAATTTAACATAAACAACAGACCACTCTTAGGATCTATTGCTTGATGTACTCTCACTTAGTATTTCTACTCCTCTGTTCCCATCAGTACTTTATATTACAGATCATGCGCAATATCAATGTAATATTGCAAGTGATCGTAGTTTAGTATAAATACGTAGATGATGATGAGGTGATGAGTATGCAGGACAAACTGAGGAAAAACAACAATAATAAACAGTTACATTGCTCCCCCAATTCTACATCTATCGACACGAGCACAGCCTCGTGTAACAAGTTTTATTGCTAATATCTTCCATGGGGTAAAATATATATTTCCTTTTATGCAAATAATATAAGGAGAAATGTGGTACTTTTGGGACCACGATCTCCCCATCAATTCAAAGTCGTGTTAAATTTAATATGACATTTGTTCACTCTAAAAAATTGGTTTGAATTGTTTTTTTCTGACTACATAAGCATCTGGTAAGATCAAATCTGTAATTGTATATCTAGGCTGTCACCTTTCCTTCATTTTGTTTGTTATAGGATCTCTAAAGATCAAAACCTCGTTACCAATCTTCAATTTTCTTTAATTTCAACTTTTCCTTTCACGATATCTTTTTTATAATTCTCGAAAGTTTTATTTCTTTCCAAAATCATTCTTACCCTTTATAACAACCAAGTTTTATATCAACTTCTGTTTCAATTTGTTTTCCATATTTAAAAATATAAGGTGATGTCCCTAAAGTCCTATGATACGATAAGTTTACTGATGGCGTTGTTTTATCTACCAATGATGACCATTTCTTTTTTCCGAAGTTAGAAATCTTCTTAAGGTTTCTCATAAGTGTGCCATTTAGTCTCTCAACGGCACCGGTGGTTTTATGGTGATATGGTGAAGCATGAACCATTTTATCCCGTTCGTTTCTTTAAATGGCCCAACTTCCTTATTTAAAAACTCAGATCCACAGTCAGACATGATGCTTTCCGGGATCCCATGTTTGTTCAATATTAACTCCTTGATTGCTTTACTTATTTCTAATCCTGACTTATTATTTAGTACCTTCGTTTCTATCCATTTACTGTAATGGTCAATAGCAACGAAAATAAACTTGTTCTTGCCTCAGTCTGGAATTCTCCTAATTAAATCTACTTCCCAAAGCTCGTTTGGTCTCTGAGAACATATCACTTTATTCTTTGTGTTTACTTTTTGTTCACCTGATCTGATGCATATTTCACAACTATCGATAAATCTTTCGATGTCTTTGTACATCCCTTTCCAGCTATAGTTACGTAAAATCATAAATTTCATTGTGTTTTTTGATCCATGACCGGATATTTCGTGATATTATTTTGGATGGTCGTCTTTGTTATTTTCAATTCTATCGGTGACAATGCTACCTACTGTATTACAATTTTAAACGATCTACTGCACCCATCAGCAATGTTATCCTCTCCTCTTAAGTGTTCAATTTTGAATGTGTATTCTTGAAGTTTAAGAGAATAAAGTAGCAGTCTGCTGCTTGGGGTTTTCGCATTTGCTAAGTATATGATTGCTTTATGGTCTGTTCGCAAAGTAAATCTCTTCCGAGAAGATAATGTCTGTAGTTCTCGATACTTTTCACCATTCCTAATAATTCCTTGTCAGTAACAGAATAGTTGAGCTGAGATTTTCAAAGTTTTTGTTAAAGGTCGAAATGACTCTTTCGTTTCCATGTCTGTCCTTCTGAGATAAAATCGCACCCAATCTTTTATCAGACGCATCCGTAGTGAGGATAAAATCTTGATCAAAATCTTTCTGTGCACGTTTTGTATTTCCACTAAGTTTATTCCTAATTTCTATAAAAGATCCCAATTCCATATTCGACAACGTAATATTTTTCTGGCTATTTTTTGTCTCCCCCTTCAATCGTGCATATAATGGACCTAAGATCGAGGCAAAATTGCATATAAATTCTCTGCAATAGTTTACCATCTCAAGAAACGATCTGTGTTCTTTTATCGTGGTGGTAGGGGATATGTCTGAATCGCCTTGATTTTTTCTGAATTCGGCCTAATTGTCTCTTTTGATACTATGTTTCACAATGTTTTGATCTCTATTTTGTATAAACGACATTTACTTCGATTAAGAGAGATTCCCGATGCGCGTAATCTGCCCAACACAATGTCTAGGTGTGCTTCATGTTCTTCTTTGTTGTTTGAAAATACGATAATGTCATCAAGATAGACAAGAACAAATCTACTTCTTTCCTTAAGAAATATTTGATCCATCGTCATTTGGAAACTAGCCGGTGCATTACACAGACCAAATGGCATTCTTTCCCATTCATAGAGACCCGTTTTCCAAGCAAAGGCAGTCTTTTGTTTATCACTTTTTTCCATTTCTAATTGATAGTGTCGTGATCACGTGTCATATATCTCACTGATATAGTGGACCAGTTGCTTATCCCTCCATCACTTAATTTATCACAAGTAAATACATAAATACGGCGGGCCCATATCAGGGATGCAGAATCACAACAATGAAGTATTTGATATGGCGACAGCGGTGAAAACCGTCAGACCTTTTGAGGGAGAAGAAGGGGAGGATATCGACACATGGTGGAGAGACTTGCTGCTGATAGGAGAAGTTGCTTGCTGGACAGAAGACAATATTACAAGAGTAGCAATTATGTGCTTAATTGGGAAGGCACTTTCATGGGCCTCACAGGTACTAAGAGGAAAAATAGATCAGATAACTCTGGAAACACTGATAGCCATGACTAAGAAGCGATTCGGATCGTCAAGTAATAAGGAAGTAGCACTGACAAAATTCATAAATCTTCCTACTGCAAAATCTAATCAAGAGTACTCCGAAATGCTTAGGATGGCTACCGCAATAAACGAGAAAGATATCATCACTAGACAGACGCTGGCGCAGATGGTTGTTCAAAACACACCAAGCGATATACGTGGATGTTTGTATCAAGCAGGGCTCGCAGCTAACTCCTAGGAAATGTTTGTCCAAATCGCTGAGGAGATGGCAGTAGTCTCCTTTCCGGATAAAATCATATCGAGAGTAGAAGGTGATAACTTGCACACAAGAGAAATTCAAAAGAATAATGCAAAGACGTTTAATGGAACGCAACGGAGACTCGGAGAGAGAGGATGGAGACCTTATAAGGGACCTAGCTACAGACCTCAAGGTCAGACAGGAGGGTGGTATCATAAAAGATACTGCATGTTACATCGAGAGGGAGATCATTCAACAGGATTTTGCAAGGAGTTTAGTGAGGTTTTAAATAGGGAAAGGAATAGGGTAAGGAGAGAGGTGTCTAGAGTGGAGATAAATAATGAGGTTAAAGTTAAGAATGAGGAGAGTGAGAATAAAGAATTTTTATATTATTTTGTTAGAGTCGAGACGGAAGGAAATCCGTTCATGGTTTCTGGGTTTATTAATGGAAGGAGGAGGCAGGTGTTGGATGCTCTTCATCCTGCAAATGCTCAAACCAATAAAGAATCCAATCAAGATTAGGTGTTTTAATCTGAAACATGTGTTTCAGATAAAACTATAAAAACAAAGAAAATTTAATAAAGATGTTTTCAAATAAATACCTGTTTTATGTTCAGAAGCAACAGAGGAAGGCTGATTGTGCCCCAGTTCCCAGCAGCAGGTACTATTGGATACGGGAGCTGATGTCTCCCTCATAGGAATGGATGATTTAGAAGAAACAGGGAAGGATCTAGAAAAATACAACGGATTGGTAAGATCCGCTAGCGGGGATATAATTAAGATCGTGGGGAGGAGGAATAAACTTAATATCAAGGTTTTCTCGAATACAATCGAATTCTCGCCCTTGGTTATGAAGGACTGTAAGTATATTATTTTGGGGGCTGATGTGATTAAAACTAACCCCTCGCTACTGATGAAAACAATGAGTAATATAAGAACAGTGAAGGAAGAACTAAAAGAAAATAGTAGTCGGAGGGAAACTCTTATAAAACGAGAGTTCGCAGAATTATTTAAAACGGAAATAGACGACTTTAATCTTTGTACCACGGGCACTCATAATATCAGAACCACAACGGATAGACCATTCTGCCAACGCAATGGCAGAGTTCCAATTAAACAGGTGGAAATCATAGAAAACGAAATAGAGAAGAACTTGAGGATGGATATTATTAGACCAAGTAAAAGACCCTGGTGTAGTAGGATTGTTATGGCGGAGAAATCGGATGGCAATTGGAGAATGTGTGTGGATTATAAAGCGCTAAATGCTATTACGATCAAAGATAGGTATACACCCCCAAGGATAGATGAAATCTACGACGTTCTTTCCAAAGCTAGAATTTTCTCAATACTGGATTCGACCTCTGGATACTATCAGATCGCAATGGAAGAAAATGACGAGGAGAAAACAGCGTTTTCGTTCAAAGGACGCCTCTATGAATTTAACCGTATGCCCTTTGGGCTTTGCAATGCCCCGGCGACATTCCAAAGATCAATGGACGTTATATTCCGGAACGAGAACAGAAAGTTTGTGGACCCGTACTTAGATGATATAATTGTGTACTCTAAGGATGAAGAAGAACATAAAAAACATCTGAGAATAGTATTAGGAAGGCTAAAAGCTGCTGGTGTGAGCTTAAACGAAAAGAAGTACAAATTCTTTAGAGGTGCGATTAAGATATTGGGTAATATTATATCAGAGGGTAAAATTGCAGTGGATCCAGAGAGAATTGATAAGATTAATACATATACTCGACCTACGAACATTAAGGACCTATGATCTTTCCTCGGATTGGCAAATTACTGCAGGGAATTCGTACCAAGATTTGCAGGCATTTCGGGACCATTATATGATCTACTGAAAGGGGAGAAGAAAACATCGACCAAACAACTTGTACTTAACGAACAACAGAATAAGGCATTTAATGAATTAAAAAAAGCCTGTGTTCAAGCACAACGAGGAATCAACCGGATTTTGACAGAGAGTGTATACTGGTAACAGACGCATCCTACTATGGCATAGGAGGCGTATTACTCCAAAGAGACGGAATGGTAGAGAGGTTATGATATCAGCATTCAGCAAAAAATTGGACAAGTGTCAACGAAACTACTCTGTGAATGATAAGGAACTCCTAGGACTCGTAAAAGGGATAGAGTATTACAGACATTACCTACTGGGAAAATCATTTATCTTAAGAACTTACCATAAGGCACTAACATACTTATGGGAAATGAAAAATCCTACGGGAAGATTATTGAGATGGTGTCTCAAATTGGTGGAATACGATTTTAGAGTGGAATACATCAAAGGAGAAGATAATATAGCGGACGGGTTAAGTAGAATTAAGACTGAGGATGAGGTATGCTCGGCAAGCCTAGATATAGATAGGTTGTCGTAAACCAAAAAAAAATGAAAGTATTCGAAGAATACCACGAGGTATCGGCTCATGGGTCACCCAACACCATGAAATTTATGATTTCACAAAGATACAAATGGAGAAATATGTATGCAGACATCGATAATTTCTGTAAAAGATGTACCACGTGCATGAGAGACGGAGGGGAACTTGTTAATACCAAGAATAAGGTAATCAAGGCGGACTATCCGAACCAACTATGGGAAGTCGACTTGATGGGTAAAATTCACGAGAAAGAAGGCGGAAAATATATATTTGTGGCTATAGATCACTTTACCAAATGGGTCGAAACGAAGGTACTTGAATCTAAATCGGCAAACAACATAGGGCAAGCCGTGGAGGAATTAATAATTTTGAAACATGGTATACCAGAAAGGATACTTTCTGACAACGGTCTTGAATTCGACAATAAGATCGTTGCAGAGATAGCAAAAAAATATAGTCTAAAGTGGAAGTTCGAATCTCCATACCACCACCAGACAACGGGGGCGGTTGAAAGAGTCAATCAAACACTAAGAACACGACTTAGGAGAATAACTGACTTTGGTAGGCTTAGTTGGTGTTCACTATTACCACGGGCGACGCTAGCGTACAATCTGTCCTTTAACAGAGCTATAGGGACATCTCCTTTCATTTTCAAACATGGGGTTCAGAAAGAGATTGGAGTAGATAAAATTCTAGGCGGCTTACCGCGAAGACACTCTATGCAGGATATAATCGATCACAGAAACAGAAACTTTGAAACTTACGAAAAATCGATGGTCAAAGGGAAACGTTCCATTCAAAGGAATCTTAGAATCGGAGATAAGGTCTTGATCTTTAGAGACCTCGTTGGTGACAAGATGGCTGAGAAGTGGTGGCGTGGATACGTCATAACAGACTTTATTGGAGACGATGCATATATGGTAAGACAAGTAGATGGGAACTCCTTACTCAGAGTTAATAAAAGACATATCAAAAAGGATACGTTTTTTTCTGGATGAGGGGGTGTCGTGATCACGTGTCATATATCTCACTGATATAGTGGACCAGTTGCTGATCCCACCACCACTTAATTTATCACAAGTAAATACATAAATACAGCGGGCCCATATCAGGGATGCAGGATCACAACAATAAAGTATTTGATAGATAGTATCCGGATGTTGCATCTAGAGTAGAGAAAACCTCTGCCTAAGACAACCCGTCGAGTATCTCTTCAATTCGTGGTAAAGGATATTTGTCTTTCGCCGTTACTTGGTGGAGTGGTCTATAGTCAATTCACATACGCATCGACCCATCCGGCTTGATAACCGGTACAATAGGGCTGCACCACGGACTTCTAGTTTGTTTGATTATTTCCCAACGTAATTTTTTTGAATTTTTTTTTCAATGGCGTCTTCAAAATTGACAGGTATTCTGTTATTGCGTCGATAGATAGGATGAGATTCTGTGGTTATGATGCTGTGTCTCCCCACCGGACAAAGGTTTGATTCTCCAATCTCAGTTCGAAATAGATCTGTATACTTGGTTAATAATTTTGATTCGCTAGCTGATACAACCATATTCCTCCGCAACTGTGCTTCTTCGTCGTTAAGAATCTTTTTAAGTAGCTCTGGATGCTTTAAGATGACGTTGATTCCGACGATAACAAATTCTCTTTTTGCTGTAGTGACGAGAGGAGAAAAGTTTTATTCTCGTCCATTGATTTTAATAAATGCACCTTCGTACCTTCCTAAAATCTCTATTTCGGCTTCATATGCTGATCTGACTATATCATTGTATGGGCTCAACTTGAAATCTCCCGGTAGGTTTGCTTTCGAAATAAGCGAGACACCCGCATCTGTATCAATGAGACATAGAGATCTAATGTCATCAATTACTCCATATGTGAAGAAGGGGTTTAAGTAAAAGTATTTTGAGTTACTTGAGTAAGCAAAATGATTTTTAATAGATTCGCTGTCAACCTCTCGAGTATCTTCTTCAATCAAATAATCCCTGTTGTTATCGGGTTATTTCGTGACCAGCCCCTTTCTTTTAGTTCTCGGAGACGGTGACATTCAGTAGAGTCATGCCTTCCAACACAATGCAGGTCGCAGGTCTTCCTTGATACTTGTTGATGCGAATTGTTTCGACGATGTTGTTGATAGGGGACATTCCGATGTTGCTGCTGATAAGGATAAGTTCGATGTTGTCTGTTAGGGGCCTGAGTTGCATTCATGGCTTGTTCCTCCGAGAGATGGGAAATGGTTAGATAGGGGTACGAAATCCATGATACTTCTTCTGCTGTTTTGACAAACTACTCTCAGTCTGTTGCGGTACAAGCTGTTTGGTACAGTAATCCTTGGATTCCTTTCAATGATCTTTCAATAATTTTCTGCCAGTGTGCCTGTGCTACCACCTGTTCTTTTTCGTAGAGTACTGTTGCGTCATGGAGAATGGCTGTGAACTCGTCTCTTGACTGGATTGTATCCGGTTTCATGAATCTATTCAAAATATTATCAGAGATGTGCTTGGAAGTAATTTTTTTATCATTTTAGAGAACTCTTCCATATTTGGAAGTACAATTTCCGGTTTTAGTAAATGAGAAGCCCAAGCAAGTGCTTTCCTCTGAATTTCAAGACAAGTAATTTCGCCGCATCTCTGTCTTCAATGTTAAGAAGCATAACAACTAGTTTCGATTCCCTCATTCATAGTTCTACATCCTCGTCTTCGGTTCCACTAAAGCTATTCAACGATTTTATAGCTGTCGCCATGTTAATAGTTTTATTGCTAATATATTCCATGGGGTAAAATATATATTTCCTTTTAAGCAAATCATATAAAAGAGAAATGTGGTACTTTTGGGACCACGGCAATAATAGGAGAAAATAATTATGATTTGCTCTTTAGTACAACACACCTTCTTATTTTTTCGTGTTCTTGGGATCCGGTCGTCTATTGAAACATATAATACAATTTTTAATATTGTAAACCTTATCAACAATTCTAAAAAACAACCACATTTTATACTTTCCAATTGCTACAACTTTTTACTGAAATTAAGAACTATTGGAGAAATTTTAGTATCAATAAAACAGAATTGTACTGAGCATGAAGAGATGGCTACAAGAAATTAAATTTGATATTTACTTAAACACACAGAATATTTATTGTTCAAATTTTTTAAACAAACTGTTGGATGCATCGCACTTATCATAGACAGCATCATGTGTTTATTGAGTACGAAGGAACCACTTTTTTAATTCTATAGATGGTTGTTAATCTAACAACCAAGATGCCATGCTTTAAAAATCAATAAATGTCATTGGTGACTAATAGTGAGTAAAAAAGAAAATTATAAATATATTATCTAAATCTTATTTATATAGTTTAAGAAACTCACGAGTAAATGCAAGAGCTAGCAAATTTAATCCAAAGGATAATTCCTTTGATGATGCAGTTGACCATCTATACGAAGGGCAACGATTGCTCCCACAGACAGAAATGGCAAGAAGGTTGGAATTGGTGGTTTCTCGACTAGTAATGCTTGTGTATTTACCAGAAATATAAAAAAAAGAAGACAAAAGAGAAAATATTATCCTTGGGAGAAAACAAGGTCGATCTGCTATTCCAAAATGAGCGAAAATGATACAACTAGTTAGTCGAAGAAAGGATGGCATCAAAAACAGTTCTATGATTTTTGCTTAGAAGACAGAAAGTTGCGCAAAGTTCCGATAGTTTCTGATCGGATTCTTCTGGAAAAAGGCATAGATGCTACCATGAATTACCAAGTCGAAGATTGGTCAAAAGATTTAGAAGTATTGAGGAGTATTTCAATTGAAAAAAAAAATTTGAGGGGTGGAAATGTTTAGGAAGTTGATGCATGACCCTTCCCCTCAAACACTTCAAATACTTTTCTATGCATTTGATTGTATTTACTAGAAGTCACTGAGAGTGTGGTAGAATAGGAAAATTCTATAAGTAAGATCAAAAAAGAGACCGAAGAATACACAAGAGTCGGAAACTAAGGTAAGTCAGGTTGAAAGGCCAGTGGTTGAGAAATTTAAATGTTTTCAAAAGGAACATTACAGTTAAGATTGTACAAAGAAGTCAAAAAATTTAAATTTTCTAGACAAGAAATGCATTTACAGGGTGATTTGGATAAGTAGGAAATATTGATTCTAGGAAGGCCTTTCAAGGCAGTATTTGATATTGGGACTAGTGAATCAGTTATCACTATAAAGGCTCAAACACAATTAGGTCAGCAGACTTTGGTGAAAGTGAAAAGGTATATTTTATCTTATCACAGGGAAGAGAATAAAGATCGAAAAATCTGTAGATTTTGAAACATATACCTTCACTTTTATTTTTTGTAGGGCGAACATTTTAAATTAAAAATCGATTTTTAAGGAATTTTGAGATTCAAAAAACATACCTAATAGTGTGAAAATGTAACTTTCAGCGAATATTATGTGATTATCGAAGTCTTTTAAAAATAATTACCCCAAAAACATACCACCGAGAAACACCCCATATTTTCTTAAATCCCAAAAAATAATATTCAAAACATACATCAGAACGAATCAACTAAGTTTATAGAGGTATATAGACTATATTCTACTAAGGATTTTTGTACGAAATTTAAGAGCTTAAATGTAACCTGTGTTTTGAATTAAACAAAGCTTAACTTCATGTCGATAGATGAAGATATCTGTTTATTTATGTATGAATATCTTTTTTAAGCTGAAGGTTGGTGTCATGTTCCATATATATTATATTGTTTATAAAAAATATAAAAAGGGATTTAATGTGTCACGGATTTGGCAGACGACGCGATATCACTATCGCCGTATTGCTTATACACAAGGCGGGTATAGTTCTATAAAAAAAACATCGAGAATAGATCTCTCATATAGTTAGTATCTAGCTTAGTTTTTATTACACTTCTCATGCTATCATATTTTTTTATATTACAGATAATGTTCATATTACAATTTGAAGATAATAATTTGAATAGATGTGTTGTGATATATCACATCAAAGAATTGAGTTACAAACAGAGAACAAATTTTAATTAAAAATTGAAACTTAAAAACAATTCATTATAGCTTCATGGAAGGTAAAATAAACTAAATGAGTAACTAATCTATCAATAAACCTTAAAAGTAAGGTTAAAGCTTCCCTGGTAATCTTTCACAAGAAATCTATCTCTACATCTAGAAATTAATTTATATTTTAATTTAATGAAAATATTTAAGAAAAATTATTAAAATTACCCATGGAATTAGCGAGCTCTAGAATAAATAAACAAGTTAACTATAAACCAAATGTATCTGTTCTTGAATATTATTTCAAGACAAACCAAGTTCCTGAGATACAGGACATGTGTATTTATGTCCAAGAAAATGAATTGTAGAAAGGTGAATTTCAAAAAATACAATTTTTGTGAAAAGAAATCATCTCAAAATTTTCTTATATATTATGCCAAATAGCTTTTGGATTTAAGTTAACACTGATTTATAAAATTACTAAAATCGCATTTTTATTCCATCGAAATAATCCATTTTTTATTTTCAAACACGATCGTTTTTTAATTAGTAAAGAGAAGTCATATCACTTTTTTTCGCATATACTATTAAAATACCTTTTGATTTTTAATTTAAACAGATATATACACTTTATAAAATCGCATTTTTTTTATTCCATCGGGAATAATCAAATTTACAACGTAAAGTATCTTTATTAAAAAAGATGAAAAATAATATAACTTGTGACATATCCAAAGATCTTTATATCACTCTGTAACTCATCGTTTTCTACAAAACATCTTCTCTTTTTATCGACGACTTCAAGCTATTTGCAGTGAATGAAGACATGGCAGAGAAGCTAAGAACTGAAACTAGAACGCTGTCTTCAGCTGTGTAGAACTTGATATAAACAAGGATAAATCTGCTAATAACTCCAAGTCATGTACTAAATGTGCACAACCTATTTCAGAGATTAAAGGTTATATATATTTGAGAATTACTGAAAATCCAAACAGCTGTCTCTCTCCATCGACCTTTAAAAGAATAGCAGACGAGATACATAACAGAAAATCAAATATTTGAAAATATGATTGATCGTGAACAACATGATTAGAGTAATAAATGTCCATGCCATCTCGCTGATCAACTACTATGTTGGTGTCATAATTCTTGAGCCAGGCGACTACAAAAAGCTAGACCACGAAAGCAGGCAGATCCTTGTTAAACATAATATTTACAATCAACCTGCAAGCAAAGAGAGGCTTTACCTACCCAAAGACCAGATGAGGCGCGGACACCACAGTTGTGCGTTCCGAAGCGAACAAATGCTTTGGCGTTTATATAACACATTAATAAGAACAAA
>SBJO01000198.1:0-12257 GCA_015832245.1 Nosema granulosis
AAACAGTTACTAAACCGAATAAACCGCTTATTTATAAAAAAAACATATCTGTCTTAGAAAACTATTTCAAGACAAACAAAGTTCCTGTGATACAGGACAATGGGGCTTAACTTTCTCTATTACATGCAATGCTTGCCGGATATCCACCTCAGTTTCGTCGATGACAATTTCAAACTGTTCTTACTATATCTTTAAAAAAGAACATAGATGCCAAAACTGAAATTGTAAGAGTAGGAGATCTTAGAATCGTGGATTTTGTGTTGGTGAGATACATGTCAAATATTATAAGATCTTAAGGATGTTATGTGGCCGAGTATATAATTTTACCTTATACCAGGCATACCTATATAATATGTAAGGTATCTGAAAACGGCTATATTGACCTAAAAGATGCAATTCTTAAGAAGTTTAGAGAAGAACCAGAAGATATTTCTCGGATAGGAGGAAAAGATATGCGTGTATAGTTGGATAAAACTGAAATTTGCAATGATATAATTATTGCCAATTCATCCACTACTTACAATGACATTCCTGGTGTTCAGTTGATTCTAAGCGGCGTGGTAGAAGGAAATTGTAGGGTGTTTTTTTATGGAGATCATTTTTAATAGACGGTCTGCAATAATAGAAGATGTTTTGAGAAGGCGATTATGCCCGGTAGAATCTGTATAACAGACGGATATCCTTCTGTCGTTAAAAACTTTGGAAACATTCACGGAGTAGTAAACCATTCTATTGGGTTCGTAAACCAAGACGGCGTCATACAAACAGAAAGAAAACACCTAGTCTCATTTTAAGACAGAGTATAGAAATAGGACGAGTCTTAACAACGACATAATACATGTATTTCCGAAAGAGTACATATGGAAGAAACGAAACCTCCAATATTCTGATCAAAATGTCATTAGAAGAGGATTTATAAAGTTTATTTCAATGTTTTACCAAATAAATAGGTTTATTTTTTTAATGTTTTTTTTTGGGGGGGGGAACTTGAAGTAGCACCAGTAATTTTATGAATCCTTTTTTATTTTTTTTATATAAATATAAATTCTGATAAAAAACTAAACTCAGAACACAAAGTTATAAAGTAAATAAAAATGAAAGATGAACATGTCTTTTCTAAACTTTATTTTTTATTTATTTTGTTCTAAACATAAATTCTAATCAAAAGAACTAAAAATAGAATACAAAGTGTTACACGAGGCTATGCTCGCGTCGATAGAGGTAAAATTGTGTGAAGATAACTGTTTATTTATATTATTCTTTCTTAGTTTGTCCTGAATACTCATCACCTCGTCGTCATTTCCTTATTTATACTAAAGTATGATCAATTGCAATTATTAAATTGATATTTCACATAATCTGTAATATAAAATACTGATGGGACGAGAGGAGTGAAAGCACTAAGTGATAGGAAATTGAGCAATAAACTATAAGAGAGGTATATTGCTGATGTCTAATCGAGACTCGCCATCCTTGTGTAGTGGCAGTCACAATGTCAGCGATAAAGCGTCGCCTGACACAAAGCTTTTTAAAAGGCAATAAAAGGTGAAAGATGAATGAGTCTTTTCTAAACTTTATTTTTGTTTTTTCTGATCTAAATATAAATTCCAATCAAAAGAACTAAAATCATAGTACAAAGTTTTAAAAACTCAATGCCATATTTTCAGTGAATAGAGTTAAATATGGCTTATTTATGATAAACTCATGTTTATTAGACATTTAAAATGACATTGGTATTGTTTTAATGTTCAATTGGCGCCATTTAGATATTTTTATACTTATATCGATATAAACGTGTAATAGAAATGTCAAAATATATGATTTAACCGTATATACAATTTATAAAAACAAATCTTAATTACTCTATGTTTTGTTTTCGAAATCAATTTTGATTTAAATGAATGCGCATTAACCAATTTTTAGGAACAACGAGGTATTTATGTTCTTTCTATATTTTTGAATCCAGTTTTTAAAAAATATATTTAAAGATTCCTAAAACCACCTGTTTTTTGCAATAATTTTTTAAGAAAGACATTTTAATGTATGATTTTTAAATGAATAAATTTGTTTAAGTTTATTATTTTAACAATTAAAAAGATAAATATTGTCAATCTAAAAAAATTAAAGATGTTCTAATAAAAGACGTGTATATCGATTTATTCAAGCACTTTAACATGGCTGCGCCCGATTTCGTCAGAAAAAAACAAAAACGCCCCTTTTTTAATAAAAATAATTTATATAACAGAATATTTCTATTAGATCCTTTAAACGTCATCTAGCTTCCAATAGTACAGTGTCACCAGTGTCTTGACATAAAACCCTTTATAAACCTTATATTCTTTGCATATATCAAAAAACATCCTTTAGTTTTCATTCAATTCATATTTTTTGGCACATTACCTGCCTCAAGCATTTTTTTCCGTAATGAACCTGTTCATTTTGTAATGCTATTATCAGATTAATTCTATTTGGATGGGATATACCGATGACAACCCTTATACTTCTGTTCCAACTTTCCAAAGAATTGGTTGTCCGTGGTAATAGATTCAAAACTCTATGCTATGCACTCCAAAAAAAAATTCACATAGTGGAGGAGATAGTATTAAGGTATTAGCATCAAACATTCCGATGCAAGTTCCTTCAAAATATTTTATGAAACCGCCAAAATTTTCATGTAATCCTGCATTTCATATAGATTTTTTTGAGATTTAAGTATTCTTTTCGTGGCTCTTCTACTGGAACAAAAACATTCTAATATAATTTATAAATATAGAGTCTGTCTTATAATCATTAGTATGTCCAAGTGGCACATGTTTCCTCCAGATAGCTTGTCCGTAGTGAAATAAACAACCAAAAATATATTTTGTTGATAAATGTTCTTCAAAGATTTCAAAACAGCCATTTCGAAGTCTATGATTATGAATTTTAGCTCGGCGGAGGATGTTGGATTTTTAAGGTAGAAAAAACCATGTCATAATCAACAGAAGAACGTTTTTTCATAAATACATGTAGTAAAGGAACATTTATACTCAATACCTTTGATTGTATCACATATAACTGTTCAAAATCAGAAGATGCGGCACACCTTAACAGAATGGACAAATTTTTGCTTGTAATATGGGGGGGGTATTACAAAAAAATAGAAAATATTTATTATTCTTTAGAAGCCCTTATTGGCCTTTAGAAAGCGTTTGTAAAGTTGTTTGGCCTTCTTTTTCATAAATATTTCTTCTCCAAGCCAGTTCAGCTATAAACTTGAGGAATGTTTTCATTCATGATTCCTCTTCTTGTATGGTATTCTGTCTTAAGATGCTTACAAAGATTTTCAATAAGGTTGGTATGATCGCCTACATCATTGACATATTCCCTCAAATGATTAACTACAGAATGAATACATCCAATGTCTCTGATGACTCGATGATAAGAAGGAAAACCATCAGTCTTGACAAGTGTGCCAGGCATTATAACGGACTCTAGAAAAGATTTAAGCGCATATATCGCTCTATCGGGAACTATTTTAAGAACAACTCTCTGATCAGAAGTTTCTTCTTTGACTCCTACCAACCATGTCACATTTGGAATATTGTCGTAACTAGAAGTGGGGTTTTGTATTATTCTACCTCTGCAAAATGCTGTCTCACCAACCTGAACTGCAGTTCCGTTACCGCCCATCATAAACCTATTTTTGCTAAGATCATGTTCCATCAAATCAATATAAAGATGTTTATTGGGTTATTTAGTTGTATAGTTATCCTGTAGAGATACAGCAGTTGGCAAAGCTCTTTGATATAGGTCAACTAACAAGGCAACTGCTTCGTTCAGTTCTTTTTCCTTTGCATCATCCATATCATACCCACGCCTAAGGTCCAGCGATATAGACTCCAGTGTCTTCTTCAGTACTAAAGACTGGATGTATGCTTCTAAGTGAAGCTGAACGTCCAGCTCTTTAAGATACTTCTTATGAAAGTTTGTCACCACACCGTCCCAAGTCATCACATAGGGAATAATCTTCGTCCTACATTTGTGGACAAGACCAAGCTCATTGGCAAGGAGGTCATACTTGCGTAGTTTCTTGTTTTCTACTACGCTCAAGAGGTCTAAATTAGTTATTCCAATCTTGTTCCATCAAATCAATAACCTTTTTTTATTTTTATGTATGTTGGTTCGAAAATTTAACGGTGTTTATAGATGGTATATTATCTAAAGATATCACGAAACAAAATAATGCTCTTAGGAATAAATAAAGCAAATTTTTTGGGGACTTGAAAATGCAACCCGTTAGAATCGATTTCTTTTTATTACAGCTGGTGTTTGTACATCTGTATATATATAGCCATTTGTCAAAAAGCTTGATTTTCTTATTTTCATTACAGATCTACAGCCAGTGCAAGTAGAATTTTGTTCAAAAATGCCCTCGTTTTTAAGAAAATCTGCGAATATAAATTGAAGTTTTGTCTTGTCATTTTCCTAAATAGAAGGGACAAAGAATAAAAAGTTAAAAAATTTGTCCAAAATCTTAAGGTGTGCCGAAAATGCTATGTAAAATAAGCCACCCATGATCAAAAGCTTATTATCTTCAAGAATTGAAAGAGAATTCACAGTTTCAAAGATAACGACTCTATTATTACAGGCATATCCTGGATCAAACAAAACGATTTTTTGACCGTCTTACATAAATTTATATTTATTTGGAATGTCTTCGTATTTGTTTTTCTCCCACTCACCCATTAACATCTTCTCATCGCCAGGGAAAGAATTTTATTTAAAGTCTTAACCTTTTGTAAAAAGCACCACTCAAAGAAAGTCTTTCCTTTAAAAGCACGCACAACGATATCCTTAGATGAATCATTCATAGACATTGCATCCTTTATTATCTCATTTGTGGTTTCTTTCTGCATGATTATGGCCTTGTTGGCATGGTGTGAATGGTTTACTAATGTTAGGATAACCTCATTTCCATCTGTAAATAATTTACCTTGGTAAAAAAATCCGCCTCCACCCATAACCTTTTAGTCCTTGAAACCCTGCCTGCATTATAAAAAAAAGTTTTTATGTTCAATCATAATCTTTTTTTGTTGATAAAATTTTCTTCATTGTTCTAGCTTGGGGTGTTTTTTTTTCAACGAAATCGGGCTGTTGAAATACATTCAATCTAATAAACTATAGAGATTTTTTAATAAAAGACGTGTATTCTGACTTATTCAAGCACTTCAACATAGCTTTTAACTAATTTTTAAGTGTCATCTTTTAAATCAAATTGTTTTATAAAATAATATATTTTTTAGTGCCAATCGCAATTTATAATATTTTGAACCAACACACTAGCAGAAATATTACATTTTTATATAAATAAAAATGTTCTATAGATACATACGTAGAATAATGGCACCCGAGGTCACCAATATAAATACCCTCTCCTGTTTTTTTATTTTGTCCATAAGTTCAACGTAGAATAATGGCGTCGATTAATTGCACCCGAGTTCATTAGTACAAATACCCCACCCCCGTCTTTTGTCCGTAAATTCCTACGTAGAATAATGGCGGGATAGGATTAATGGCATTCGACAAGAATAATTTTAACTAATTCTGAAAGAGAAGAGATAATTGACTGGCATATGAATCAAACCACCCCTCTTGGGCTTTTCATCGAGCCTATGATAAAGTCATTTAAAAAGAGAGTAAAAGGTTTTTTTGTTGCTCTGCAAGGTGTTGTCTAAAATAGATCTTAGGCCTAGATAAATATACGTTTTTATAAAGTTGAGGAAGACCTGTTCAAAAGAGACTATTTGAAAATAACACACTGTTCTAAAGAGCATCTGGGAAGATACGGGCTTTATCACCTTTTGAAAAGCAAAATTTATGGGATTACAAGGAGGAAACATTAGAAATCGTAAGAATGTGTTCTAATTTTCAAGCTCGTTGAGCTTTAATAACAAGGCCTATTATAAGGCCAATCATAGCAAGAATACTCGAGTGCACCAAATCACTGATCTTGTAGACCTTATATACTACAATTAGATTAACGATGAATATAGTTGGATGTTGGCCGTAGTTGATTCGTTTTGAAAAATCCATGTGGGTTGTACCCTTGCAAGATAAATCGGCCACGACAGAATTACCAGCCATAAAAACAATTTTCATGACGCATGGACACCCAGTTTTTTGTTGCATACTGACAATGGAAGGCAATTTAGAAATAGCATAATTGACAAAATGCCAAAAAAATCTGATGTGAGGCATGTTAGAGGCAGAGCAAGGTGACAGTATACATAAGTATAAGTAGAAAGAGCCAATTAAACCATCAAATGTATGATTGATTCTATGCTAATATCCATGGATATTCTCGATAAATAATGCATCTTAAAGGAGGAAGCCATGTATTCATATAACACGATGAGGCATTCTATAATTTTAAACACACATTTTGCATTATTTTACGGTCATCTTATAAAAGAGCTTATGCAAGAGGATATAATACAATAAATTGTAGAACAGGAAATACAGTCTTCTAAATTAGAAATTGAAGATAAGGAGGCTGAAATGACCCTATGTACATACTAAATCCTAGAAATCTAAATTTTATGTTGCCAGAAAACTTGACAATAGAAGTTGAAGAACTTAATCATGTTCAATGCCAATATATTGTCAATCTAAGAGACTCTTCTAGGGATTTAACACAGAGAGCAGCAATATAATGATTGCTAGAAACATGTGGAGAAACGATTTTGTCTAGTTTCAAGTCGTGTACCGTGTATTAATTTGGCCAGATATTAATGACAATGAAACGACTAGATCTAGAAGTCTATACGATTATATTAATACTAATGGTTACGTCATGACGGGTATAATATAATTTAATAAAGTGAAACTAATTTTTGAACATGTCCCACTGGAACAGTTGAAAGTATTGATATAATACGCCTTAGGGGTATAAGAAGAACATTAAATTTCTTTTACATATGTTTATTGAGTTAGTTTCGTTTTTATTGTTTTTCTTTACATCAAAAAATATAAATATATTATTTTTTCCTCTAAAAGTTATCAAAATTTCATGTTACCTTAACCGTTCAAACAAAAATCTTTTTAAAAAGAACACAATTCTTATTTTTTGTCAAGATTTTCAAGAACATCTACGGCGGGTTCCTCTACTGACTGTGACACTTATTATCTCTGACATGGATCCTTACGCCATTAGGCCTGTTAAAAAACTTGAAAGATTTATTTCCTTATTTCAAGTATGATACTTGTTTATGTCACATTTTGCTTCTAATCTGTGATAAATTAAGGTGCATTTCACCTGTTAATAACTTGATGGTATCTGATTTGAAACGATTATTGATAAAAAACGAGGAAAACAGTGCATTATTTTAACACAAAACAGGATTCAAAATGCCAGCATTTCCAGTGATAACAAGATGGGAAACATGGCTCGATTTTATGTTTAACATAGCCAAAGAGTACAAAAATATGAGATATTTTTGAAGAAAATATCAGAGATTGATACCAATTATTTTTGTCTGGTTGAAAATTCCGGTTTAAAAGAATTTATTCAAGAATTATCAGAGATTTTAAATTGTAAATATTTAAGTTGGAAATCACAAATTGAAAAGAGATGATTGTCCTCCGAAAAAACAGTAAAAAAATATTAAAGAAGTTCAGAATTCGCTTAAAAATCCAATACAAAAAGAAAATCTTGAGATTATTGTTGCTGTATAAAAACATGTTTATGAAATTCGGGTTATATTTATATTTTTTAATCCGATAAATAAAATCAGATCATCATTGAGACGCTTGATGTTTAATTTATAAAACTCTAATCATCTTTTAAATCTATTTTATAGAGCTCTGCTCCCAACACTCTCCCATTTTCAAGAATCCTTTTACATGTTTTTTATTAGCTTAGGCTATCCTCCCATCTTCTAGCTTTTTTTATATGAGTCAACCCCTTTTTGAAATCCTTTCCCGGAATATCCATTTTAGAGATAGTTTATCCGAATTTATATTAATGCACTTATGCCATACCAAATCCCTTACTTTGAAATCAATCTGCCCAGATTTACTTTTCCTTGTTTCCTATTTTTCTCATTGTGTTCTTTCAGTCTACCGAAATAAGATTCTTTTGAACATTTCCTCTCTAAACCTTAACGTTGATACATTTTTGTCAGTATTTGAACTTCCACTAGTTTCTCGGGGCAAAGGCAATTGCTCTATGATACGAATATTTATTTTTGCTCTATTTGCTTGCTCCAAGCACCTCGCCCAGTCGAACCTTCGGAATTCTGTGATTTTCCTTAGCTTCGCAACCAATGTTTTATCAAAGCTTTCCACTAGACCTGTTGTCTTTGTATTATACGGAGCTCCATACTTCCACATAATTCCCATTTTTTCTGCATACTCTCCACATAGCCTATTCTTAAACTCTTTAACATTGTCCGTAAGGAACACTTGCGGGATTCCATATTTCCTACATATCCTATTTTCAATCAATGCCAGTACATATACCATATCTTTTGTGTATACGGGGAAACCTCCGTAATCTTCGTATGGTGATCAGCCATTGTCATAATATATCTAAACCTCCCCTTCGTTTTCTTTAAACGGCCCCACTATGTCCGCTTCCCATAGATCTCCCAATTGTGTCGTTTTTACCGCTATGGGTTCTTTGTCCTTCCTTGAAGGGTTCCTTCTGATACAGCACACAACTCCTCAACAAAGTCTTCTATATCGTTACTACATTATCTCTCTTATATTTCCCTAGTATTGCGTATTTCATGTTTTTTTCTGACACATGTCCCAGCAGATCATGATAAAAGATCACAATCTCGCTATTTCTTTTCCTTGATATTTCTTTTACCTGTTCCTTTTTTATTGTGTTTATTTTCTGAAATCTCTACTCAAATGATCCGTGAAATTGTCTACCCCCTTCATATGGTTTATCTTGAAGTAGAATTCTTGCAATAAAAGAGACCATCTCGCACACCTAGCCTTCATATTCTTTGATTTGAACAGATATGTTAAAGCTTTATTATCTGTCCTTAATTCAAACTTGTTTATAATCAAATACACCCTGAAATGTTGAAGTGTTTTTATCACAGCCAACAATTCCTGTTCCGTTGTTGAATAATTTCTTTCAGCACTGTGGAAACTCACTTTTCTCTCCTGACATTCTATTTCCTATGATAATACCGCCCCTATTCCATCTGTGGACGCATCGTAATCTGAGTAATTTTTAGTTCATATCTGGAATGTATAACGTAGCAGCATTCTCCATGATTTCTTTGCATTTTTCAATCCACTCTACGTATTTTTTCTTATTCCTGTAATTATTCGAAAATTTCTCCTACTGATTCCCAACAGTTTAAATACATCGTATAGCCCTTTAGTAAATCTGTAGCTGTCGTTGATGTGCTTTAAACTATAATTAAACAATCATAAAAACGATTGCAGTTTCTTTCTTGAACACGGTATGGATAACTCCCTCACTTTCTCCGGGTCCGCTTTAATAGATCCATTTGTCATTACATGGCCCAATGTTTTTCTTCCGTACTCTCGCATTCTTTACTTTAATTTTTAAACCTGTCTCTTTTAACATGTTTTTCACTAGGCCCATATGCGTTTATGCGATTACACTTTTCACTTGTAATGAGTATATCACCCATATACAGAGGTGTGCAAAAAACGCATATTAAAAACTAGGCCCTCAATTGTTTATATATAACCATGCTTTATTTAAATCAATATACATTTTGAACCAACTAATTTATGTTGTTTAGAGATCTTTATAGCCTGCTTAATGATAAGAAATCATCTAATTAAATAAAATCCTGTCAAAAAACGTATATTTTCCTTAAAAAAAGCAAATCAAAATTTATAAATTTTATTATTAACAGTCGTTTTATGAGCAAAAACTGACTTTCGAGGGAACAAAAAACAGAAATCAAGATCCCGATAGAGTTGGAGTTAAACAAGAACAACGCCGAGAAATATGGGTTATCACAGCCTAGTGTCTCTCGTTTACAAAGAAAAATAACTAAAACATTATATTAAGAGAGGAGAGTAGGTTTCGGTATGAAACCAAGCCTTGAAAAGTTAGATTTTAGGTTCTTGAAGATACAATTGAGCAGAATCAAAAAATTGGATCGACTAGACACAGGATTACTCTTTCTAAACAACGTGATAAAAATGTTTATTCTTCCACTAAACAAAGAAAATTGTGTGATTTGAGATAAAAAGGCCGTATAGCGTGCCGCAAGGCTCTTTTGTCAAAAAATATCCATTCGAAACTGGAATGGGCAGAGGACAAGTATTTGTGGTTCGATATAGATTGAAATGTGTTTTTTGGAGCGATCATACCAAAATAAACTTATTTTGCACAGATGTTAGAGAATATTTTCGTCTTAAGGTTCACACAAGAATTTAAAATGAAAATTATTATCCCACAGTAAAACATATAGGTGGAAGTATCATGCTGCGGGCTTGTTTAATTACTTTACTGTAGGTGAATTGTATATAATTGAAGGAATAATGGATTGTTTCGTTTATACAAGAATTCTTAGCATCTCTTAAAAAAAATATCGCTGATCTAAACCTAGAAAATTATACCTCCAAAAAGGACAATGATCCTAAACACACGAGCAAAGATCTCAAAGAGGTTTTCATAAAAAATAAGATGAATATAATGGAGTGACATATTTAATAACCTGACCTGGATCTTATTGAGAACCTTTGGAGTGTTTTTAAAAAAAAACTTGCTGATAGAAACGCAATAAATAAGAAAGATCTACTAGCAACATGTTTGGAAGAATGGAGAAGATTGGACAAGGATCTTGTCAAAAAGCTAATTTTAATTATAAAAAGAGGTGCAGAGAAGTGACCAATCTAAATGGAATGCACACTTCTTATTAAATAAAAAACACACACAATATATATTTAACAAATGTAGCAAACAAAAGTATTCCGACTACTATATATGAATTTAAATTTAATTTTGGAACTTATTTAGTAATATTATATTCATTTTTATAATATGCGTTTTTTACACACCACTGTATACGACAACAAATTTATATAAGAATGATCCTAGAATAGTGTTCCTAGTTCTCTGAAAAGTCTCTGATGCGTTGACTAATCTATGTCCCTCGGATTTGTCTCTATTTGATGATATCAGAGTCTGCGTCACTCTTGCTGACCTATCGTGCACCACCTAATGCGTCTATTAGATCTTTCACTCATGGCATTATATAGGAAGCTCTTATCGTAACATCATTCAATTTCCTGAAATATATGCACATTTATCCATTCTAATCCTTTTTTGGTGCTATTGACACTAGACTTCTCCATGAAGTTTTACTCGGTCTAATTTAATTATCCCTTCCTCTAGGTGCTTCTTTATAAACTCAGACGCCATTTTTCTTTCACTGGTGCCAATCTATATACAGGAGTTATTACTAAGGAGTGGCACTTTGTTATAATTCTGTGATCACCTAATCTATTCCCATTGATGCTTTCTCCTATCCTACATTCAAAAATTTCCCCAAATTTCAGCGACATCTTGTATTTGTCCAGAATAGGTAACCCCACTATACAAGGAGTGCTAATCTCGTCCGTTATTATGAATTGATTTGTTACTTCTACCCTCTCACTCTTCAGTGTCAATTCATATTTTCCCCTCGTTTCCATTATCTTACTGCTAGCATTTCTCAGTTCCCCCTCATTCTTCAACCCTCGTTCCCACTGTAAGACTGACGTACACTAGTGCAAAATACAGATTGTAACAAAAAAACGCAATCGCAATAAGACATAAAAAATGATACTCAAAAAAAAAGAGTGTAAATGTATTTTAATATATTGATTTATATTTGTAATTTTTCTGTGGGAACACTTTTTATGGGCAAATCCTCTTAATGTTGATTGTTAAGAAAAACGTTTTTGAGTTGTAACAAAAAAACGCAGTTTTTTAAAAAAAGTATAAAATTTCTCTTAAAAATTTATTTCACTCTAAAATATATTTTTGTTTATATTATTATGCCCTTATTCAGCTCACACCTATGATCAGATCTAAGATTTTATACCTTTATGATGAAAACGTTTTACAAAAAGACATAGCTAAAAAGGTATCAGTACATCCCATTACCGTATCTAGAACAATCAAAAAATAATTAGAAACAGGATCGATTGAGCATTTAAAAAGGACCGGGAGACCAAATATACTTGATAGCAAAGATTTATCGCTGATTGAGAAAATCACTTTTAATAAT
>SBJO01000200.1:0-12171 GCA_015832245.1 Nosema granulosis
TGAAAATAGGAAGGAGAGATAAAGGATTAATAGAAAACCAAAAAGAAACATCTACGCGGCCTATAAACCCCGTTCTTAGAACGGGATAGCTTTGCTAGTCCAAAATAAAATCCAATTTAATAATAATTTTTATCCTCCGTGCAGTGAGGAGATAAGCACCACTTCTTTTATCCCTGTGAGATCTGCTTCCTCACATCCCAACAATTCCCAGTCTTGTTCATCTACAATCACCAGTGTACCATCTCTAAGCTTCCCAATGGTCTCAAAGAAGCTCTCGTGTGTCTCTGGATATTCTCTACTGATAAGAAGGAGGAGATCTTTCATTTTAGACAAATTTGTAGATATTTCTAAAGGATTTCTATTCAAATCTTCATTACTTGCTCCAGAGAATTTAACAATCATTTTGTTGGGGGGAATTGTATAGAAAAATTATACATACAAAATTATAGAAGAATAATTACATATAAATATTATAGAATAATTATTTTACATACAAAATTATAGAATAATTACTTTACATATAAAATTATAGAATAATTACTTTACATATAAATATTATAGAATAATTATTTTACATTAAATATTATAGAATAATTATTTTACATACAAAATTATAGAATAATTATTTTACATACAAAATTATAGAATAATTACTTTACATATAAAATTATAGAATAATTACTTTACATATAAATATTATAGAATAATTATTTTACATCAATTCAGTTTATGCGCATACCAAAAGAGCAATATCAATATCAAAATATTATCCATTTCTTTTAGAAAGCCCAACAAAACGCTGGTCTTTGAATAATGCATGAAGTCGTGAAAAGTAAAAATAGCCTCTAGAACAATCACCAATATAAAATACAACCTTGAATTTATCATCCTATGGATCATAAGAAGATGAAATAATGAGATACAAAGCAAAAGAAAGCAGTGTCTTTGGAAGTTATGCATAAAGCATGACAATCTCAAAACAAAATTCAGAAAGACAAAGTATGCATAAACAAACTTGATCTGAGCCAAATTATACTCTTTTAAATCTCTCCATCCTACGCCAATAGAATGAATATAAGCAATCATGTAGGAGAAATACAAATCTTTGATTATTTTAGAAATGTAAAAAAATTCAAAAATTGATATCAAGAAGTAGCAGATCAACAAACTATTGAACTTGTGACAGAAGGATAAAAATTCCAAGAGATTGAAGATAACCACAATCTTGTACAATCCAATTTGTACGATATTTCTTCCTACCAAAACTCTAGCTACAAAGACAAAAGAGAGTAGGGTTGTAAGCAGGAGCTTGAAGGTGGAAGCATTAAAATCATGCGAAAGAGAGTCTGGTTTATTCTTCTGAATCAGAAAACCAAGAAGTATAATTTTAATCAAAAATAAAATAGGAAACATTCTAAGGAGTAAAAAAAGTATAATAAAAAATGTGATTGAAAATTCTATTGCATAAAATTAATTTTCTATAGCATAAATTTGTATAATCTTCTATTACATATTAATTTGCATAAAATTAATTTCTATTAAATATAAATTTGCATAATTTTCTATAGCATAAAACTTTTGCATATTCATGCAAAATAAATATAAATAATATTGCATAATAGAAATAAATTCATGCATGGTTATTTTACTGTTTTAATTGGATATAAAATTCTCAGCTTCGTCATCATCTACTGTAGCTTCTTGGTATTGTTGGTACTCAGAAAGGAGATCATTCATATTGGCTTCAGCTTCAGAGAATTCCATCTCATCCATTCCTTCTCCAGTGTACCAGTGCAAGAAAGCTTTCTTCTTAAACATCAAGCTAAACTGCTCTGAGATTCTCTTGAAGAGTTCCTGAATGGCTGTGGTGTTGCCCATGAAAGTACCAGACATTTCAAATCCTGTGGGAGCTATATCACAAACAGCAGTCTTGACATTGCTTGGGATCCATTCTACGAATAGATTGCTACTCTTAGTTTGGACACTAGACATCTGCTCATCAACATCCTTCATAGAAACCTTTCCTCTGAAGACAGCAGCTACAGTAAGGTACCTTCCTTTTCCAGGGTCACAAGCAGTCATCATATTCTTAGAATCGAACATCTGTTGAGTAAGCTCAGCTACATTGTAGGTTTTGAACCTTTGGGTACCTTGAGCTATGAGGGGGGTGAAGCTTACTACGAAGAAATGGAGTCTGGGAAAAGGAATCATATTGACAGCAAGCTTTCTGAGATCAGCATTGAGTTGTCCGGGAAATCTAAGGCAGGTAGTGACACCACTCATGACCAGAGAAACAAGATGGTTCAGATCTCCATAGCCTGGATTATTAAGCTTGAGAGTTTTGAAGCAGATGTCGTACAAAGCCTCATTATCAATACAGAAGGTCTCATCCGCATTCTCTACCAATTGGTGGATAGAAAGAGTAGCATTGTAAGGCTCCACGACAGTATCACTGACCTTTGGGGAGGGTACCACAGAGAAGGTACAAATCATCCTATCAGAAAATTCTTCCCTAATTTTAGAAATCAACAGGGTTCCCATACCAGCACCAGTCCCCCCTCCGAGAGAATGTGTGATTTGGAATCCCTGCAGGCAGTCTGAGGACTCAGCTTCCTTACGAACTACATCCATCACACTGTCTATAAGCTCTGCTCCTTCTGTGTAGTGTCCCTTAGCCCAGTTGTTTCCAGCTCCAGATTGTCCGAATACAAAGTTGTCTGGTCTAAAGAGATCTCCAAAGGGACCCTGTCTGATAGCATCCATCGTACCAGGCTCTAGATCGATCAGAACAGCTCTTGGTACGTATTTCTTACAGGAAGATTCATTGTAGTAGACGTTGATTCTCTCCAGCTGGTTGTCCGAAGTTCCTACGTATCTACCATCGTGGTTGATTCCATGCTCATTGCTGATGGTCTCCCAGAACTTCCCACCTACTTGATTTCCACACTGACCTGTTTGCAAGTGAATAATTTCTCTCATTTTGGGGTTAATTTTTTTAAGTAAAAAAATGGTGAGGAAGGGGGGGGGGTGAAGAAATTATAATATAAAAAATATCAATAAGAGATAAAAAAATATTATCAATAAGAGATAAAAAATATCAATAAGAGATAAAAAATATCAATAAGGTTAAAAAATATCAATAAGAGTAATGAGAACCCCATTTCTAAACTATTTCAAATTACTTTATACTTTATGTTATAGAGTGTATCTAGTTGATCAAAGGCTTGCTGTTTGTTGAGAAGAAATATTAGCCATTTTGATCTATCTTTGATGGTTTCTACTATACTTCTAACTAGATCCTCATCCCAGTGGTTTAGGGAGTAGGAGTAGTTGAAGATATTCTCCACTGGAATATATTGCATAGTCTCAGCCAGGGTTTCTACACAGTCTATTGGGTCTTCCATCTCTTTATAGTAGAACTGCAAGGCTTTGAGATCTTTGATTCTGAGATATTCTTCTTGGGAGTATTTAAAGCTAGAGAAATACTCTACCAGGAATCCCAAAATATCTTCAATGTGATCAACCCCCAGTGTAGTAAGGCCAATGGTAATCCTAAGGAGACTATATTCTCTATAAGTTTCTAAATCAAAATCAGAATAGAATCCCAAATCTTTGTCCTTGAGAATACGTACGAATCCATCCTGGTCCTCCTTACTGAAGACATGGGAGATGTAGATGTAAGGATTGGTCTTTGGGAAAGAATATTCCTGAGGAACAACAGTAGAAATAATAAGAGTCTTCTGATCTTTAATAGGATCTACTGAAATAATTCTATTGAGAAATTCTTCTTTAAAAATGGAAGGTAAAGATAGGTTTTGTAAAGAATTGTTTTCTATAGGTAGATTTCCTATAGATTTGATTTCTTCAAAGCATTTTAGATACTCTTTGTAGGTTTCTTTTTCTACATTGCTGTACAACACTAAACACATCTTCTCAGGGGAATATTTCCTCTCCCAGAATTCTTTTACTATTTCTTCTATTTTCGGAATCTGGAGACTGTCTTTATTTCCTACGTTGAATCTTCCATCTTTCGAGAATATTTGAATCATTCTAGAAATCCTCCAATGGTCCGAAGATAGCCCACAGAGGAATTCTGAGTGTACAGCTGAGACTTCCCGAGAGACTGAATCTTTAAGAAAGAGGGGAGTCTTGAAGAAGGAGGAGAATATCTTCAAAGACTCCTCAAAGGACGATAAAGCTACATCGAAGTAGTACACTGTATTCTCATTGGCTGTATAAGCATTGGAAGATCCATTGTGCTGGGATAGGAATTCCATATACTCATTCTCTCCAGGATACTCCTCAGTACCCATAAATAGCATATGCTCTAGGAAGTGTGCTAGGCCCTCTGGAGAACCAAATTCATCAAAAGACCCCACTCCTACAGAAAGAGCACAACCAGCTTTATCTGCTAGCCTATCAGAAATAGCCAGGACCCTGATACCATTAGAAAGAGTAAAATCAAAGTACTCATTCTTATCGATAGAAGGAATAATCATAAAGAGGGGGTAATAATTCATGCATAAAGAAACTTGCATGAAGAAACTTGCATAAAAAGACTTGCATAAAGAAACTTGCATAAAGAGACTTGCATAAAGAAACTTGCATAAAAAGACTTGCATAAAGAAACTTGCATAATAATTCTGTTTTTTTTTCTTTATGCAGATATAAAATTTAATATTATTTTTTTAAAAATTTTAATACCCCACTAAATGATTAAGAAGAGACAGAGCAGAAGACTTTCTTCTAGGAAGAAGCATAACATTGAGAAGAAAGTTAAAAACAGAGCAAAGAAACAAGCCAAACTTAAAAAGAAAGAAAATTCTAAGAAGATCAAACTTCCAAAGAATGTTCTATTGGCTGATGAAGATCTTGAACTTCTCAAAAGCATAAAAGAACAAGAAAATTTAAGAAGAAGCATGAAAATTGAAGAGGAGAAGAAGTCTTTGTCAGAGGAGAAGAAGTCTTTGTCAGAGGAGAAGGAGTCTTTGTCAGAAGAATTTAAAATGCTGGTAGATGAGAATGATTTAATAATAGAAGTTTTAGATCCAAGAGATCCCATTGGTAGTAGAAATCCAAAGCATGAAGAATATATCAAAGAAAGGGGAAAAGAATTGGTAGTTCTATTAGATGCTACTAGTAGTATTCCTATTGATTCTACTAAACGTATAGGAATCTTTGGACAGAAGAATGTAGGGAAAACTTCTCTTTATAAAAGATTGGTTCTCTCTGGTGTGGTAGATAAAAATATTGTAAGAACTGAATGTACCCATTTTGATATTATTTCTCTCTTTAGAAATGCAATTCCTTTAGAATCCATTTTCTATAGGAAACTTCTTGGAGACTTCTTTAATAGCATAAACAGAGATGAATTTAGCTTATACTTGGGAATCCCCTTCTTTGATACTTACAAAGAATTAGAAGAAATCCTGAAGCATAAATATAAAACAAACAAACCCCATGAAATAATCCTTAAAGAATTCCACAATGGTAATATAAAGTTTAGAAGGACAAATACAGAAATAATCTTAGAATATCCCAAAAAGTAAGTAGAGAAGTTTAAGAAATAGTAAAAAATAAATAGGAATAAATTTACAAAATGTTTGTTTATTTATATACAACTTATTTTATAACAATTGTAAATTTTATACAATTGTAAATTTTATAACAATTTATTTTATACAATTGTTTATTCTTTTCTTAATTTATTTTATAACAATTTGTTTATTCTTTTCTTAATTTCTTTTATAACAATTTGTTTATTCTTTTTTTAATTTATTTTATACTGTTGTTACCCGAGTTATCACTATTAAATTGAAGCATGGTTTATTAAAATAATTTTCTTAAATCCTTTTGAGTGTCAAACCTATCAATTAAAGATGTCATAAAAATCATGTTAATTAATTAGAAATTAATTAGATTTGTGGGAAGCCGTATCCCAACATATACAATTGTAAATTTTATAACAATTTGTTTATTCTTTTCTTAATTTCTTTTATAACAATTGTAAATTTATTCCTATTTATTTTATACAATTTGTTTATTCTTTTCTTAATTTCTTTTATACAATTGTAAATTTTATAACAATTTGTTTATTCTTTTCTTAATTTCTTTTAGAATATAATCCTTATCATCCTCCTCTTGATTGGTTTTTAATATTTTTTTACATTTTTTATAATATTTTTTATCTTGTTTTATTAATGCTTCCTTTTTATCTTTTAAATATTTAAATATTTTTTTTTTGTTTTTTATATTTTCACAGTTCTCTTTTAGTCTTCTGTAGGTCTCTTTTAGATCTTCTAATTTATTTATTAAGAAAACTAGTTTGGCTTTATCGTTCTCCATATAAAGAGGGGGTTTAAATAATATTTCGATTACTCTTTTATGTAGAAGGGTAGTTCATGGGGATCAGTAGGGCTTGGAGAATTAGAGAAATATTCATGCTCTAAAGCTTTCTCACAATTTATTCTATACTCAGGATTGAATATAAAGAATTTCTTCATTAGATCCAAAGTATCTGGAGATGCTGCTGAGAACAAGCTTTGGATCTCAATACCTGGCTTCTTTGAAAATTCCATAAAACCAGGTAGGTCTCTCATGGAATCCCATTCTTCTTCATTTGGAGTACCCCAAACTTTATAAATCAGATTCAACTGCTCCAAATCAGATTCTCCTGCAAACAGTGGGACTCTCAACAAGAGCTCTGCAAAGATACACCCCACAGACCACATGTCTACTGATGTACTGTACCTCGAAGACCCTAGTAGTAGCTCTGGGGGTCTGTACCATCTAGTAACAGCTTGGGGGGTCATCTTCTCTCCTATGGCTCTAGCCATCCCGAAATCTGCTATTTTAATAATTCCATCTCTAGACATCAAGATGTTGTTAGGCTTCAGATCCCTGTGGATGATAAATAGCTCGTGTATGCTGTGGAGTCCTGTGAGAATCATCTTCATCCAGGATTTTACATCTGCTGGGAGTATCACTATCTCTTTGTTCCGTATAATAGCTTCTAGGTCTGTCTCGTGGTAGTCTAACACCATGTGGATGTCGTTCTCGTGTATGAAAACTTCTATCAGATTTATCACAAACATATTTGTCAGTCTCTTGAGAGATTTGATCTCCCTGTATGCACTGATGTCATGTCCTACTGTATGAGTAGATTTCTTACACTTCTTGATAGCCACAAGATTCCCCAGTTCTGATGCTCCGTATTCTACAAACACTTCTTCTTGCTTCTCTGTAGCTGTAGCTAAATATACTGTAGCATAAGTTCCTTCTCCAAGCTTCTTCTTTTTGATATAGCTGTGCATAAGGGATAAAAGTAATATGTAGTAATATGCATAAAAGTAATAAGTAGTAATGCATAAAAGTAATAAGTAGTAATGCATAAAAGTAATATGTAGTAATGCATAAATGTAATAAGTAGTAATGCATAAAAGTAATATGTAGTAATGCATATCTTACTTTCACCCACATCTATTCATGCATTGTTGTTTTTGTAGATTATTACTTTCATTCATCATATCTATTTATATTCCTTCTTTATTGGTTTCATCTTTCGACTATCTTTATTGGTTCTATTTCCTGCATTAACCTTATATTTTTTTAAAAGGAGCCCTTGCTATGCAAGAAAACTCCTATCAAGAAGTCATCACTTGGATCTCAACTGTACTAGAAGAAGATTTTAAAGACATGTCCTTTTCTGATATCCTAAAAGATGGTACTGTGCTGTGTCGACTTCTGAATAAAGTAGCTGGCTATGATATCCGATATAAACAGTCTAAACAGAATTTTGTGCAAAGAGAGAATATTTGTGCTTTCATCAATGGCCTTAAGAAACTGGGACTGAATGAGTACGAACTATTCCAGACTGTTGATCTCTACGAGGAGAAGAATCTTAAGCAGGTGGCTATTACTTTGTATGCTCTCAGTAGGCAACTCCAGAAAGAAAAGATTTATTCTGGACCTTTCATTGGACCCCCTCTGGCCAAGCAAAACAAAATCACTTTTTCCAAGGAGGTCCTCGACAAAGGTGCTTACGGCTTTAATCTCCAGTATGGCTACGACCCCAACTATGATAAAATCCTGGAAGAGGAGAAAATGAAAAAAAACAAAGAAGAAGGAGAGAACCATCTAAACAATTAAAGTTAACTTATTGATCAAATATCACTTTTTACACATTTCTTCTCGTTGTATGTTATTTTTTCTACCTCATTCAGCTTATTGGCCTCTACTATAAAAAACAGTTCTTCGTACAAATCTGCCCTCTTTACATTTATGCAGTACAATGCCAGCTTGTTGTCTTTGATAAATATTTTGCATCTGAAAATACACCTGTGAGAGGGAATAGACGTCTGGGGGCTCTTGTAAAGCACAATCTCGCTGTAGAAGTCCAGGATCCTTATAAACTTCTCTCCGTGATCTATACACACTCCCATCAACTCCACTGCCCCTATTTCTTTGCCATACAAACAGTATTTCCCTTTTCTGTTCTCTATCTCTTTGATATTACACGTGAAAATTTTTCTCCTAAGCATTGGCATAAAAACAAAGAAATTTTTAAAGAATTTTTAAAAATAAACTTATGCCAAACAAATATTTAATGAAAAATATTTAAATATATTCACATTTTTATAAATATTTTATTAATTTTATTGTCTATCAACCTCTATCGATGTTTTGTTGATTCTATAGCTTTGTTTGCAGTTATTATTTTCAGGAGACTTTACTAGTTCTACTGTATACCCCCCCTCCCCCATCTTCTTACACACATACTTGCAATTTACATGGTACTCCCAATTAAGCCCCAGTTTAGATATAAAAGATACTTTGTGCTCATCTATCGTTTTAAAACAACACGTATTGACAACCAATACCCGAATCTTGTACTTCTGTATTAACCTCTTGAGGATGTATATTAAATTGGTAACTTCTAACCTACTTTTCTTGTCTAAAAACACAATGTGGTATAAATTATCTATTACAATCAACTCTACAACAATTTGTTTTAGTTTAATATTGAGCACAAAAAGAAGCTCAGCCGTAGACTGTACAAATTCAATATAGACTTCTTCATATTTGTTCTTGTTGAAATCGTATTTTTTTATTGGGAAGTTTGTGGATGTTATGTATAATGTTTTGTAGATCTTTGATTCTTCAATAGCCAAAGCAGTCTTGCCACTGCCGGGTTCACCAATAAGTTCAGTAATACCGTAGTAATGAAGCATGGGTGTTTAACGATATAATAAATCATATTAATAAAAGAATAAGGAGTTATTTTTTAAATTATTTATAAAATTACTATCTAAATAATATAACTTATATATTATTGACACCTCTCAGTAGCTCAGTGGCAGAGCATTCGACTGTAGAATTTGTAGTCATCGAGCGGCCGCAGGTTCGACTCCTGCCTGGGAGATTTTTATCAAGTTTTTATTTAAAAATTGATATTTAAAATAAACATTCAAGGATCTCTTGCTATTTATCTCACAGTATTAGGAGTGAAAGCGATTCAGATTACAACGTTCAAGTCTCTATGTAATTATTCTCTCCATCAACTTAAATAAAAATAAGGAGATTGAGACGTCTAAGATCTATGTTCTCCCAATATTAATAAAAGACCCCTATGAGAAAAATTTCACCAATTGCACAAAGAAAATGATCCTTAAAGACTCACTAAGAAATAGATTTCTGAATATTTCTAAAAAAATATTAATAATATAAATTTAGTATAATTTTTAACCACAAATCTTTTTTTTTCAAGAAATTAATTTAGTTTATGTAGCATCTATTTCAAGGATATAACATCTCAATTTGTTCATAAAACAAGCTGTTATCTCCTACCCCAAGAAATGCTCTAGCCCTCCTTTTCTCTCGAAGTCTAAAAAATGCTTTTCTGCGTTTTTTAAAATTGAGAGACTGGATGTAGAACTCTAATCATCCGGGTTTTTTAAGCTTTTTTTGCATATCGTGGTGTTTTTAACTTTCCTTTTATGTTTGAACTAAAAAACAATAGATGTTCAAACCCCCTTCAGTATATTATATTGGGAGAGCTCATTAGAAATATGATTTTTTTTCGATTTCGGATTGTTTAGATATAATTCAGAGTTCTACTATCGATATTACCTTTCTACATCTATCTATCACGATAGGGGTTATTGTTCTGATCTTAATTTCAGTTTTAACAAATTCATTTACACGGGTAATCTATATATATGTTAGTTGCAATCTCCTTCACCGAATGATTCATAAGTTTTTTTTGTTATTTTTATGCCTTTTTATTTCATAAGAGAAGGTGCATGTCGTCTAGGCGCTTTTCCCTAAACGGAAGAATGGTTTTTTAAGTAGAACTATGTTTATTAGATTTCTTCATTCTTCGATCCCTCTGTGGGTAAAACTACTTATATAGCTTTACCTGTGATTATTGATGATTTAACAAATAAATGGATTGTTTGAGTGTTCAAACAATCACATTGAGAGAAAAAGAATGTTAGAGTGGAAGTCTAAACTTCCATGTCGGACTGTGCCTCGACAGTGCATTTCAATATTTATTATGGATCATTGTGTAGTTGTTGCCATGCATTTTTTGCATTTCACGCACAACTGGTCCGAAGTTTTATAACTATTTTTAAGTGCATCATTTATTTGTCTATCCTAAGAACATATTTTCGTAATTTAGAAAGCTTAGTAAGGTCGCCGCCTTCTTGACGTGTATACGAGAGAACACTTAATATAAACCGCCACATTAGTTACTTTTTTTTAAGTCTAGGTGGGGAGAAATCTTACATAGAGACTTGAATGTGTGCTTCTGCGATCGCATTCACAACAAGTACTGTGAGATTCTTACTCACTAAAACTCCCTCCTATTATGACCTCTTGCGCAACAAGCGCGACCATACCTCAGGTGGCTTTGGTTACAGGCTTCAAGCACCACTAGACAACCAACATCCTAGTCCATAGCTAGGAGTCGCAGAAGATCCTCTTAACGGGCGTGGCATTCAACCCGGGGTGGGGGCAACAGGGTTCACAGCATATTGTAATCCATAACATATCTGTAGTATCGCACCCCTTACACTACCAACGTATACATTGGATCAAGGAACACCCACCGAGCTCGGCAGTGTGTACAGCATCTGAAAGGAAGGTCCTGAGGATTACTCGTCCATGTCTGTCTTTTCCCCTGTCTATCTTTCACTCCCCTTGTGAAAGTGTCTTGGTTTGGGATTCTAACCCACATCTCTCCCTTATGTCAGAAGTATTTTATCATTAAACTACAAGACTTGCAAATCAACTGGAGCAATCCCCTAGGACCTATGGGCCTAGTTTCAAGGGTAATTAGGAACTAACCGTTTTTGTATGCAAGACCTTCTAACAACGATCGAATCCTTGCATTATACCTCATCTCCAGAGAAATACAAATAAACCGCCTGGTCGGGATTCGAACTCGGCGTTTTACCACTAGACTACAGGGGCCTCCACATTAGTTAATCCCCAGTCCATTTCTTAAAGGCTATTTTATGTTGTTGTACGGAGATTACTTTGTACTTTGTTGACCTTGAAGCATTTATTTATTACGCCAAACCTTATGGTAAGCCAGAAATGATCATGGCTTCTTTTTGAAGTTTATGATTGCTACTATTCTTTGTAGAACAGAGACTTATCAATCGAATCAGAATCTGGAGAGATGGACTCGGCTGGTAAAATACTCGGGTTTATATTAACATGTTTATTTATTAGTTTCTTGCCCATCCTGAAGAGGCAAGGAGGTATAAACTACTTATATAGTTTATTACTGTTGTATCAAGAGTGATTAAACAAACAGTTGTTAGTGTAAGCATATGCTATGAAAAGCGCTGCAAAGGACTATAGTGGAAGTCTTAACTTCCATGTCGGCGTTATAACCAACAATTCTAGTTTACCAAAAGTCATCTAGTAGATTTGGAAACATTAATTAATGCACTTCGAAGTGTAAATGTAAGGTCACTGGCGTGTTCATTACACAGTAGATAAAGCATTTCTTTTAAATACAGTTGTAGATATATTATATTATGTGTCACTGTTTGTGAGGATTCCAGTTCGTAGAGGTTCCTTAAATTTAAACGGTTAAACAATTCCATAATGTCAATACAAAGAATATTATAAAAAAATAACTTTTCTTGATTGCACGTT